>LOEQ01011864.1:15530-30222 GCA_001685075.1 Bramus lutescens
TTTAAAAACTTAAATTTAGAATAGTCATCAAGAAGAAATCTGTAGGGCTAGAGAGACAGCCCAGCAGTTAAGAATATATCTTGCTCTTGTTGAAAATACTAGGACCTCCTAGCTTGCCTCATCAATTCCTGTACCCCACCTCTAGGAGAACTGAGAGCCTCTTCTGTTCTCTTTGAGTGCTGGGATTAAAGTGAAAAAGACCTCCACACAAACATACAGAAACATACAAAACAAAAAATAACAAAATAAAATTTACAAGTTTGATTAATTTAATAAAAGATTTGACAATATGCCGAAGCAGAAAGTGTTTAAGGAGAGTTTTGCTACATTTGGCAAAGAGTGTAATGAATAAGCACATCCTGAGTAAAGGAAAGAAATATATAACTTGAAAGCTAGCTGTGAATATGGTTGCTGTGTATAATATTTAACCTGTAGTATGAAACTTCTAAAGGTCATAAAGTTAACAGAATCATATCACAAACTGATATATGATTTTTATGCTATTTTCCACAGTTTGTTTCTTAGAAAGCTGAGCTAAATGTTTCATACAGTTTCAGTGAGTTACTTTGTGCTGAGTTTTCTGACATTTGTCTTATTTTTTTCTGTATATTTTTCAAACTACCATGCTCATCTGCTCAGTTCCTACTTTACAATTCAAAATTCTTTATTTATTGAAGTGCTTTCATACAGCTGTGAATTTACATAGTTAACTTTAGAGAAGCCTGACTTAAAAATAAACAACAGCAATTGCCTATTTCCTGTCTTCTGAATAATCCTTTTAAAAGTCTTTGACAATTTCAAGAATGTACGTAATATGTCTTGATCATACCCTCACTCCTTCCAATGACCCCCGTGTTCTCAAACACTTTTTTCTCCCAAATTTGTAGCCCCTTTAATCAATAAACTTGGGACAATCCAATGAATGTATTCAGTACTGTCCATATGTACTTGGGTGTGGGTTATTTGCTGATGATAGAACTACCAATAACTACCACCTCCTAAGGAAAAGTGACACTTCTTCCCTTAATTTTTGTATGATTCTGTGTGCTGTGAATCATTTTCAAATGATTCGGGGGTATTAAAGATTTAAAAAGTATTAAAACATACATTTCAATTTTACATGTGTCTGAAAACACTATACTGGTGCTACATTGGACAAAAACCTAACTTATAAAGAAAATATATAAACAGAATGGGAACTTCTCTTTCTCTAATAAAATAATCTGTGCAACATTAAAGGAAAACTCAAGATTCTTTCCATCTTATTTCCATTATGAATGATTCAACTTTACCTTAAGTTAATATTTGAATTTGATGTCAGACTATAATTTGCTCAGGATTCAGATCTATTTTGTTGTTGCCTTTCCGTACTTAAAATTTTCAAATCCTTTTCTAATAATTCCTTAGCTACCCTATTAGTATAACATTGTTTATACCATTATATCTGTGTTTTTCCTTAACTTTTGACCCATTCCCAAAATGGAATGTCCACATTAAGAACCTTGAGACATGGTTGCCATGGTGGTAAGGCTCCTCTATTCCTGGATACATGCTTGCTACATACAGTTTTAGAATATATGCCTTCAGTTTAAGTTAATTCAATATTATCACATTTAAAAGAAAATTAAAGACAGTCAGTATTAGAGCTTAATATTTGTGAAATAAACATTTTTTGTCTATTGGCCTTGAGACCTCTCTAAGTCGTTTAATCTGAGAGCTCTGGAGTATTTGACTGAGGACTTATGTTTGTTTGTTTGTTTTTTTTTTGGTTTTTTTTTTTGGTTTTTTTTTGCTGCAAAGTAATGTGTGACAGAGAAGAAAGTTAATGAAAGCAGAACATAAATTTTGGGGATAGAGTCAGACAATCCTGAGACTGAGTTAAGTAACCTTCTATCAGTAATGATGTAATGGACCAGATTAACATTATTTTAAAAAGTAATTGAGAAAAGTAGCCAAGCTTGTCTATTTTCACACAAAATTTACTCTCCTATCATCAGTTATAGGCAATGTGAGTGTAAGGCAGTTGGTCATACTGCATTCACAGTCATGAAGCAGAAATACTTTAAATTTTACTCAGCTCTGAAATCTCGAAACTTATCCTCACTTGCCCATTTTATACAGTTCTGCTCTCCCTCAAGGCCTGCCCTCCTCTTAGAATAAAATGTTCATTTACATTAATCTATGGTGCCAGGTATTCATATTATAACCATTTGTTTCTGTAACTTATATGCTCAGGGTAACAGTAACTCTCTGGAATCCTGGTGCAAGATTCCATGATGCTCCCATTATTTAATTTTAAAGATCTGGAAAGTTAGTGCCACATGGGAAAAATTCCAAATACTTTTGCTAACTCGGGACACAGCTTGAGCCTCTTTGGATTACAGATGCATAGGTTTTTTTGTGTGATCCTGAAAAAAGACTTTCCTATATGGTGCCTTCCATCAGAAATCACATTGGCATATACAGTACTTAGGTAGTCTTTATCCAGATGCTTTCAGTTTGTGGTATCTTGATGTCAGAGCACCTGTTATTGTTCTCAGGTAGAGAAGGATGTTTCTCCTAACATGTGTTAATTAACCCGGTAATTACAACACTGCATGTTTATCTGAGAACAAATATTCAAACACAGGAAACAATGAAGGATATTCTATAATTAAATGACAACTCTATCCAGGTTGTGGTAGACTAAAGTAAAGATAGACTTTTCATATTTTGAATATTTCGGTAAATTGGTCAATTAGGTTTTACATATTTTTGTTCTGGAAATACAGTGTTATGGGGGGGTCAGTGTTCTTAAATTCTTAGCTTTGCCTTTATATTTATGTCATTTCTTTTTGATACAGTAAATTCCACATAGTCATTCAGTCACAGATGCTTGGGAGTCTACCATACATGAAATGTTATTGCCTAGAACGTAGAAATTAAACATAAATAAAACCATTATCCCTGCTGATCACTTTAACAATCTATAAAAAAGGGGAAAATGGCACTTAAAATTTAGACCTACTTCTGGGAAGAATTGTAGAATATAGCATGGTTCCTTGCTGTTTCTTTGAAATAGACATATAATTATTGCACTGTTAAAATCAATACAGGAAAAATGTGTACCAGGGCTAGCATTTTTCAAGAGTCCCCTATTATACTTACCTTAGTATAATTCTGGACATTATTCCATACCTTAATATGTGTGCCCTGAAAATGCAGCGTATTTTAACATCTTTTATTCTATTTACCAGGATTTAGTACATACTTGAAGCATAGTAGATAATATCTAAGCATTCAAATTGTTGTCTAATGGTACTTATAAACATCAGACATTGGCAACAAGTAAGTCTCACACTTTAGGGAAGATACTATGAAAAGGCTAGAGTTTGTGAGTAGATTCAGCAGTAATTTGAAATTGGGAATTGTACATATTTCACACTAGCTCTAATACATAAATTCAAAAAAAATTAACATACCTACAGGAGGACAAAATAAATTAACCCAATTCTCAAGTTAATCATAAAAGATATATATTTATGTTCAATGTAAATTTGGTATTTTATACTAAGGTGTCACTTCACTGAGAACAGAACAATGGATTTCCAGATAATTCCTGTCTACCAATGTGCAAGACAATATTTATAAAACTGTTTCTGGATCTCTGTTCCTGTTAATACATTTTTTATATATTTCACAGTCTACTAAAATTACAATAGTAACTGAAAGGAACAATTTAGTTGCTGCATTAATTTGCTTTCTCACAAAGGGTAGCTGTCTGTATTTTAACTTATTTCTATTTCTTGTGTAGTGAATGGAAGAAAATTACGATCCTGGTGTCTTGTCAAAGAGAACTTTTCCTTTTATAAAGCTCACAGGTTTTAAAATGGTTTCAAAGTAATACTAAAAATAAAGCTAGGTTTTCAGAATCAGGTAGAGGTAAGCAATTTGTCTTATTAAGAAAGTGTAGTCATCAAAATAATTCATATATTTCCATGTGCTCCATCCTTATTTTTTTTTACCTCTTAGGAAAAAAAATATATATTCTCACAAATAACCATAAGATTAGTCAATTTCAATAATACAGACTAGATGAGATTCTATACTAGTGCAGAAAAGTGGTTAGTAGAGAAGAATAGGCTCCAAAGGTACAGAGAAACCCAGTCTTGAAAAACAAAATAAGAAAGAAAAAAGAAAAAGAAAAAGAAGAACAGGAGAATAATGATCATATTCTGTTTTTATAGAATCTTAAAACACTCTCATGATTTTAAGGCACAGAGAAAATAATATAAGCAATGTCAATGTTCATGTCAATTTTTGCCCTTTCAGTAAGTAAATTACAATTTCAAAGGAAAATTACAATTTTCTTTAGTATTTATTACAAAAAAATTGAGATACAAATAGAAATTAACCAGAAATCTTAATTGACATATTGAAACTGTAGATTAATTTACAATTATATATTGAAATAGTATGTAAATGTTATAAACATATAATATGCCACATGGAGCTTCCTTGCCTTTTAGCCAGGGGAAAATTCTTTAAGTGGGAGAGCGGAGCTATTACAAAATATTCTTCTTGGGAAATTTGTAAAAATCTAGAGCACTCACTTAATTTTACTAAGTGGAAACAAGACATGATGTAATGAATCTAACATAAGTGAAGGAAAGTGCTATTAAAAAGAGGCTTAAGGAGATTCTAGGCCATAGACAAATATTTGCTAGCCATATGACTGAAAAGGTCAGGAAACAGAAGAAGAAATGACAGAAAGAAAGTTACACTTAGCGAAAATGTTTATAATAAAAATAGGCTTTTTAAAATAATTTTTTGTTAAGTGATATTTAATTTATGTAATATTTAATGTATCTATACATAAAAACTTACATTTTTGTAATACATGTGTACATTTTGGAATACAGAAGGAAGCACATGTTTTTCATTCATGTTAGTTAAGTATAATCAGAGTATTTTTAATAATTAGAACAAATGAATTAGATTCACCCATGATTATTTTTCCATCAATATGTCTAAATATTCCCTTCCATAAGACTGGTACAGACGAGAGGTTGGCAAACAAGGGACATCAAGCAGATGTGCTGTCCTCCAGGTGTAACAGTCATAGAAGAAGATATTCATTATGGTTATAATCAAACAATTCCCTGTCACAATAAATTGTTCTATACTGCCTTGTGGCATTTCCATGACTTTTGTTCCATTTAATATTGTCTTAAGTAAGTGCATGAAGTATTATGTTTTTCATCTCTGTGAATCTGAAATTTTCTGTAAGCATTGAAGAGTTTATAAAAATATCAAGAATGAAATTAACCTAAATTAAACAAAATCTCATAGCTCATTCCTGGTTCCAAATGATATCTAGAAATACATGTGACAAAGAAACCCTAACTAAGACTGCACAAGAACAGACTGTACATAATCTCCACTATGACTACACATGAAATACTCTAAGAGCATAAAGTTTTCAAGTTTTTATCAAAAGATAAATTGCATTACTTTCACAGAAACAACTCTTAGTGCAATCTTAGCTTGATCAATTATTTCATTTTCTGGAAAAAATCTTATATAAAATTTTCTTTTGATGATGCCAGTTTACTACAGGATGGAATGAAAATGTTTTAATTGTGTTATCTCTAGTATACAAAATATAATTTTATAAAATCTGCTTTTGTTTGTGTGTACATCTATATCTGCTTGTTTTTCACTGTTCATCAGGGCCAAAAGAGCTTTAAATAACTTCTTAGTGTTCCCTGGATAAACGTTTTAGATGATGAACAGGAGTTATCTCAGTAAAATGCTTGTCCCACTAGCATCTGTACCTGTATTCAGATAGCCAGAACTCACTAAAGATCTCTGTAGCAGTGTGCTTGATAGGTAGAAAATGTAGATGCCTGGTGTGTGAAGACAAGTCAGATTACTTCCAAGTTCATGGAGAGATTTTGTGTCAGAAATTAATGTGGAGTATGACTGAAAAACACACCCAATAAAAATCTCTAGCTTACACATACATATAAACATACTTTATATGCATCTACATGTATGGGCATGTACATACCTATGAAAATAAACACATATATTAAATATACACTCAACTTTTATAATAAAAATGCCTGTCACACAGTTAAACACTGATCAACCATTAATTGACCTAACTTGCATCCTTATATGTCCTTTTATACTATTAGCACTCTTTACAATATTTACATTGCCATCAATAATTTCATGTCTTTTTATAATAGTCAAATATTTCCATTCAAACATCTTTAAACTTTTAGTTAGGCAAATGGTTTTTCTCCAAAGGCTTATACTGTACCATCAGAAAGATTGCTTCTTCTTAGCATCATATCAAAATCAATTCCTTGCTTTCACAAGTAATGATTATTTCATTCTTTACATCTGTTTTTAAATCTTTTACATCTTTGACAAAATAAACTTTTTATAGCTTCCAGGGTCAGATCCTTTCGACTCACTTCACAAAACATCGGATATAAAAGCAGGATCCATCCTTGTACAAAAAAAACACACTTCAACTATACAGACAAACATTACCTCAGAGTAAAATGTGCTGGGAAAAATTTTCCAAACTGATGGACCTAAGAAACAAGCTAGTGGAGCTATCCTAATTTCTAACAAAATTCAAACTAAGATTAATAAAAATAGATGAAAGAAATTTCATATTCATCACTGGAAAAATCCATCATTATAAAGTTTCTATTCTAAGCAATTATACACCAAATACAAGGGCCCCCCTCATTTGTAAAAGAAAGGATACTAAAGCTTAACTAACATATCAAATCCCACACACTAATAGTGGGAGCCTTCAACACCCCATTCTTACCACTGGATAAGACTGCCAGACAGAAACTTAACAGAGAAATAAAAAAAATAAATAAAAGAAGTTATGACTCAAAATTTTTTAACAGATATATACAGAACTTTCCACCCAAACACAAAAGAATGCACCTTTTTCTCAACACCTCATGAAAACTTCTCTAAAAGAGACCATATATTTGGTAAGAAATCAAAATTTAACAGATGCAAAAATGTTAGAATAACCCCCTGTTTCTTACTGGATCACCATAGTTTAAAGTTAGAATTCAACAAAACTAATTGCAGAAAGCCTATAAACTCATAGAAATTCCGCTAAAATCAGGAATAAGACAAATCTGTTCACTCTCTCCATATTTCTTAACATAATATTTGAAATTCTAGCTAGAGCATAAAGACAGAACTGGGTGATCAAGGGAATACAATTGAAAAGGAAGAAGTCAAACTCACTATTTGGAGATGATATGATAGTTTACATAAGTGACCTGAAAAATTCTACTGCAGAACTCCTCAGCTGATAAACGTCTTCAGTAATGTGACAGGATACAAGATTAACAAAAAAATGAGTAGCCCTCATTTATACAGATAATAAACTACTACCTGAGAAATAAATCAGAGAAACATGACCTTTCAAAATAACTGCAAGTAACACAAAATATCTTGGGGTAACTCATAATAAACCAGCAAAAGGCCTGTATGAGAAAAACTTTAAGTCTTTAAAAAATGAAATTTAATAATATATCAGAAAATGGAAAAATATCCCTGTTCTTGGATAGGAAAAATCCACAAATTAAAAATGGCAATCTTACCAAAAATAATCTACATGTTCAATTCAATCCCCATAAAAATCTCAGCATGAATTTCAGAGACCTTGAAAGAACAATACTTAACTTCGTGTGGAAAAGCCAAACATAGGATTGTCAGAAACAATCCCGCATAATAAAGAATTTCTGGAGGCATCACCATAATCATTACTCATAAAAGCCAGAACCTGGAAACAACCTAGATGGCAGTCAACTAAAGAATGGAAAAGAAAATGTGATACATTTACACAATGGAGTACTACTCATCAAGAAAAAAGTAAAAGAAAATAAACAAGCAAAAACAATCACATCTTGAAATTTGTAGGAAAAGAGAAGGAATAAGAAAAAACCATCCTGAATGAGGTAACCCAGACCCAGAAAGACAAACATCGTATATACTCACTCATAAGTGGATAATAGACTTAAAACAAAAGATAACCATCCTACACTCCACAACCCCAGAGGGGGGGAAAAAAAAACAAGGAGAACCTTAAGAGAGATATACATTAATCACCCCACCCCAGAAGGGAAAGTAGACAAGATCTCTTGTGAAAATTGGCAGCATGGTGGGGGGGCATAGGGTAAAAGGGGTCGGGAGGAAAGAAGAAGAGCATAGAGGAAAGATCAGGAAGGCCTAGTAAAGGACAGAGAAAGAAAGAAAGGAAAGACCAAAGGAACCAAGACCACGATGGAGGAACGCGCAGAAACTACTGAGTTGAGCAAGCAGGAGCTCACTAACTCTGAACTGACAGCTGGAGACCTTACATAAGACAGAAATAGGCCCTCCAAATGTGTGTGACAGTTGTGATGCTTGGGCAGTTTGTGGGGCCACTAACAATGGAACCAGTATTTATCACTAGTGAATAAAGTGGCTCTTTGGTGACCATTCCCTATAGAAGGATACTTTGCTCAGCCTAGATATAGGGAGAGGTCCTTGGTCTTTATTTAAGGGATATCAGACTTTTGTTGACTCCACATGGGAGGCCACACTCTCTCTGAGGAGTAGACGGAATGTTGTCAAGGGAGCTGGAGGATAGGAGGACAGAAGGGCGAGGGGAATGTGATAGGTATTTAAAATAAGGCTTCTTTAAAAATAAATAAATAATGAATAAATAAAATGAAAAATGAACAAGAACTACCAATTTGCATTCTCTATTTATGAATTGCATATTATATATAGACTATTTCTGAAAATGAAATCTAAGCTGTAAGTATGTGCACCACTGAGAGCTTATCAAAGAAGACTTTGAACTCCTTATAAGGAAATGACAACATTTTAATTTTTTTTTACCTTGAAAATAGGTCCAATAATAAAGAAAAAGACATTCAGAAACTCCAATTTTAGCTCAGCATTTAAGCACTGGAGAGATTTTAAACTTCAATTATCAACCAAGAAAAGAATGAAAGAAGACTTAAGCAAGAAAGAAAAGATGGAAGGGAAAAGACTATCTTGAAGTTTCTGGATATCTGTCACTGGAATTGGAATTATATAACTTCTTTTTTTTTGTTTTTTTTTTTGTTTTTCAAGTCAAGGTTTCTCTGTAGCTGTCCTGGAACTAGATCTTGTAGACCAGGCTTGCCTTGAACTCACAGAGATCCATCGGCCTCTGTCTCCCAAGTGCTGAGATTAAAGGAGTGCACTACCACCTCACTGTGGAATTATATAACTTCTTTTAACCAAAATGTCCAATCCTCATGTACCATATTGCAGTATGGGTCTGAGGAAAAAGATGTTTTACAGTGTCAGTACATATGTTCTCAAAATAGTAAAGATGTGTTAATTAAATATATTATTAAATAAATAGTTTCTCTCTAACCTTGTAAAATGTCACGAAACAGAAACCACCTGCTGTCAATGTTATCATTAAAAGCAGAACAGAACATAAAATCCATATGTTAATGCTCCAAAGTTTGCACAAAAACATAGGAGAATTGCTTATATTTATCAGTTTCAAAAATCATAATAAAATGAATAGATTTATATTTGGGCAATCATTATGATATTCATGGGTAACGTAAATAGCCTCTAAGGGACTATAACCATGATAAAAACGACTTTCCCTCTTTCTGAACCTGTCAACTGCCAATAGCTCCTCAAATAAGGGTAGCAACGCGTGAGTTCCTTCCCTATCAAAGCAGGGATTTTGGTCAGTTTGAGAATTTTTAAGTCTTGCACATGCAATCCCAACCACTATGAGTTCATATGAGCTAATGTGTTGTGATGGTATGAAAAAAGTATTCTCCCACACACCGTTCCATCTGGGTCTTAAATTTTCCTCTCCTGCTTCTAAGATGATTCATAAAGAGGATGGATATAATAAAGATGCCCTGTTTTGAATGATTTTTCCGCAGTGTCTTATTCTCTGCATAATGAAAAGTGATGGATCTGTATATTAATTGAAGTCTACTTCAAGAAAAAAGTGAATTTTCCGTTAAGAATGCCAAAAAAAACCCACTAATCTATGGATATGAAGGTAAGGACTTAGGGGTCTGCTTAGTAGAACAATACTATCACCTACTCACTGCACCTTTGACGTACCAGCTCTTGGTCTTAGGTGCAGTACTAGCACCAAACATAGGTTCCCTTTTGTAGAGCAGGCTTGAAGTCAATCAGAAAACCATTGGATAATCTCATATGCATGTCAGTGTTGCAACAGTGGGTATATATTGGCCATTATTATAACTTGAAAATTTAAAATTAGACAAGGTTGTTGAGGAGCATCCTCATTTTTGCAGGGTACACTATGAAAGTATTTTAGTAAGGATAATGTTTCTAGGACATTACTAATGTACATTATCATTATCAATCTGCTAGGACCCTGATGTGCTGTGTCTCAGAAATAATGTCTTACCATCATGTTCTTGTGAATAACAAAACAACCAACAATTGAAATCGACTATAATACTTAGATGAGTCTATCCGAATCAAAAACTCAAAACCTACTATTAAAATATGGGACTTTTGGAACGTGACATAAACTTCTTTGTTAAAAAAATATAATAATCAGTATTTAGAGAGCAAAATAAGGTGTCATGAAATTTGTTGAAAGTAAGCAAAAACCCTCTTTGGAATGAATCATTTTGATTAAATATTTTGCCACAGAGCCTGTGGTTCTTACATAAGCAAACTAATATCTCATAGTTACATAAGCTGTAAAATGACATCTGTGTAGAATGGACTGACATGATGAGGACTGACTTCCTTGTTTATATGATTGTTTTCTTGTATTTATTCTTACAGTAAGGAGACACAGGAGAAGCTCCTTTTCTGACTCTCCCCTTTTCTACATATTTTATTAGCTATTTGAGAACCTAATGATAAAATTTTATAATATTTACTTTCCACTCCTCCATAATCCATGTTGTCTTCCCTATCCACCCAAATTTGTTTTCTCTTTTAAAAAATAAATACTAAATATGGGTTGTGCTGCTTATACAGTTTTAGTTTTGTTACCCTCACAATAGGGTGGCAAACCCGCCAGGAGTAGCATCCTTAGGGAAAACTGACTTCTACTCACCCAGCAGCCAATGACTTCTAATAACTCCTTATCTAAAGAAAAAGATTATGTCCACTTCCCCTTCCCCTTTCCATTATGGAATTTATTGGTTGAGAATATGCACAACTCTTGTGTTTACTGTTAGAAGTTCTTTGAATTCATTTGAGCAATTGTTGTGTTGTCTCCAGAACATTGTTTCCTTGTATTCATCTAGTGGTTACGGCTCTCGCAATCTTTTTACCCTTTCTTCTGCCATGAGTCTTGGGTCTTGGGAGGAAAAGGTACAATATCAATATCTTGTTTAGAACTGAGCATCACACTATCATTTCTTTCCTCTGTACTCAGGTTTTTGTCTTTGTGCTAATTGCCATCTACTACAAAATCAAGTATCTTTGATGATGGTTTAGAAAAACGTGGTAAGTTACTTTCATGATATTCTTATCACTATTTCACCAGAGGATATTTAATGTGAAGCATGATGTAACTTCCAGGATTCACAGTTGGGTACGACTGGTGATTCTTGTTTTACTAGTGTACTGTGTGAGGTACTTTACAGCACAATGGAAGATAGTTAATAGAGATGAAATTTCCAGGTCAGTACCAGATTGATTTCTTAATGCTCCATGACTCAAGTCTTCAATAGTGTCCCATTTTCATGTTCTGGTGGGTAACTAAAATTCAGGCCAATTCCTGTAGTATGTGTTAATCAACGAGACCACACACACCAATAACTCCAAATGTGGCAATCCACTGCTGGAACTAAAATTATGTTTTGTTATCCTGTGGGGTCTAGTAGGGACACTTTCCCTTATCTTTTTAAGGGTATCTCAGTTTAAACTCTTCATATATGTGTATGAATATATTCTAGTAACTTTCTAGAATGGTAAGTTCTCATTTGATTTTTTAAGTGTCTTTATGTAAGTTATCACTCCCTATATTTCCCCTATATACTCTGAGCTCACAAACACCTGGACACTGAACACTTATTATACACTAATTTCATTCTGTCCCTTTATATCAGTAAATTCTGTCTACTGTCATTTAAAATTCACTCAACACTACATGGTTTCTTACTGATTTACTAATTTACTAACCTCTATGGGTTTTTTAAAATGAGACACATATATTTGAAGATTCCACCCTAATATTCACAAGTGAAAAGAAACATGGTACATTTTTTTCTAGATTTGAATTATATTACTCAGAATGATTATTTCAACCTCTATTAATTTACCTGTGAATTTCATAATTTTATTTTTCTTTATATCTGAGCAATATCTCATTCTGTTTAGATGTATCAAAATTTTATTATCGTTCAGTAGTAGATGTAAATCTAGCCTCTTTCCTTTTCCTATTTATTGTGGATAGTGCAATAATGAAGATGCATAAGCAGATGTCTCTGACATTATGTCTATAGCCTTTGTATATACTCAAGAATGGCACAGATGTTCAAGTGGTATATCCCTTTCTAGCTTTGTGAGAAAACAAAGCTACTATCTATAGTAGCTGCATCAGAGTTCTCTTCTATCAGCATTAAATATATGTTTTTTGCTTTCTTATAATTACTCACATATATATCTATTGTTACTTTTTGTTTTTAGCCATTTTGATTGGGGTAGAATATAATCTTGAATTCTTACTAGAATCTGTATTTCTCTGAGAGACAAATATGGATCTTTTAGTTTTGTCTTAAGAGTAACAGAATCCCATAGATGTGGGACCTTTTGATTAACTGTTTATATNTATACTGAATAAAAGACAATAATGTTCTTGAGGAATTATTATTCTGGAACTCCTTCAAAAATTAATTTCTTAAATATTTCAATCCACTCACTGTTTTAATCATCCCATTTTATGCTATATGTTTTTATACACTTGACTGTGCTTTATATATTAATTAAAGCCAAGCAAAGTGATTTACTTGCATGCTTTTGTACTGCTGTTTTTGTTGTGATCACATACTTTTTCAAATTTCGTATGGAGAAATTATTTGGATCCTAGCTTTCATGATGTTTTTTTCTGATTAATTTTTGAGAGCCTGAGACAACCTAGAGTCAACTAGGAAGAGCGGTTCTTCTAACAAGGAATTTGCTTCATCCACTTGGCATATAGGCAGGTATTTGGATGATTTTATTGGTTAAAGTTTGAGGTTATAGAGTCCAGCCATCTGTGGGCAGTACCACTACTTGACATGTGGACTTGTATAAGAAAGGAAGCTGAGCAAAATTTTAGGAGCCATCTAGTAATAAGTTTTCCTTATGATTTTTCCTTCTGTTCCTGTCTGCAGGTTCCCATGTTCAGGTGTTTTGTGAGAGTTATTTGTCTCTGACTTCCCTCAATCACTGACTGTGACATTGAAGTGTATGAGGAAATAAATGCTTTCTTCTACACATTGGTTTTGGTCAATGTTTTAAACCAGTGATATAACATAAATAAAACCAATTATGAACATTTATCAATAGAGAATATGTGTTTATTCTATTCCAGTGTAAAGATCATCACTATACTGTGACTTCTTATGATTTAATTCTCTATGAAAATCTCTTAGTTTTGTCTAGAGTAGCATTCAATTGCACAATTACATGAAAGCAGACTGCTCATGATAATTAGATCATCAATATTTATGATAGTGAGATAATAAGCTTTCTTTTTCTTTCTACCAAGTTTACAGATGTGAAGGCAGGTTCCCATATCATCTTACTTTTAAAGGGTTATTCTTATTGGGTGGAACTTCAACCTTGTCGATTTTCATGTGAGCATGAATATTCAAAAACAGAAATCTGCAGATGACCTTTAGACTCATTAATTTTCTGGCTGCTTATTTCTGTGAGAGTAGCTAAAACAGTTTTATCCCTTTGCTGTTGGCACTCACAAGAATATACAGTGCATGCGCAGATGATAGACCAATAGACAGATCCACTGGAAGTGTATATGTACACGTCTACATGGAAAAACACATTTTTGAAGAGCTGTAGGAACACATGTCTTTTGAAAAAGTCACTGTCATATCTATAAAAACCTTTTGAAACCACAATTCCTCCTTTGAAATGTAATTCATTCCCCCAAACACCTCAGCAGTGTGAGTTCTACACAGGAAGTGGAGCAATCTTGCCTCTTTCATCCATACCACGAGGCCTTGGAGCAATGACATTCACTCTTTGTTATAACAGTCAAATTTACATAGAGTCAGTCCCACAAAATTACCTGCTAACAGACCATATAGAAATTTCTATAGAGGACAGGCTCTGATCAGAAAGGCATCATGCCACTTCTTTACTAACAAACAAATTTGGGCATCCCCAAAGTGGTTATCACAAAATAAACTAAATGAGGAGAATGGGTGAATCCAGGATTCAGGCGTGTTTAATAACTTTATCCACTGGTTTGGAACGTCAGGTACTTCCCGTTGAATGCTGGCTCTTCCCTGGGTCAGGCCACCTGTTCTGAAGTACTGCTTTATCTAGTTTTCTTGCCCTCTTTGTGATTTTGATATCGTTGTCCTTGCATATGGATTTTTCCAGCTCTGTCTGTAAAACCTAGAAACCCCATGGACACCAGCCCTTACTC
>LOEQ01011864.1:46743-57184 GCA_001685075.1 Bramus lutescens
TTCAACAAGAGCAAGATATATTCTTAACTGCTGGGCTGTCTCTCTAGCCCTACAGATTTCTTCTTGATGACTATTCTAAATTTAAGTTTTTAAATATTAATTTTATCTAAATTAAAGATTTTTAGTTAAAGATTCTTGTTAAATGACAGATATGTACATTGTCATCTAAATAAAGTTGCAAGCCACTATTCTTCCTAATAAAATTGGGTGTGTATTTTAAAAATGACATATTCTGTACTATGTTTTCTCTAATTCTAAAATATTTTTGAAAATTACTATTGTTGTTCTCTTTTTTTTTACAACCATATAAACTGTTATCCAGGTGGGTAGAGCAACCTCTGTGTAAAGAGTGACATCCTACCAGATTAAAAGATGGTTCAGAGACCCAATATCTGAAGATTCCCAAACCCGGCCCCAGAGATAAACCTCCCAAGGAAAAGAGGGAGATTGTTATACTCTGCTTTCTTCCCCAGTTTTATTCTGAGTCATTTTGCATTTCTATTCTTAAATCCTTTACAACTGAAGTATTTTCCTAATATGAAGCCTGAATGTGGCTGCATCTCACATAAAGACAACATCTGTTCCAAGAGCAATCAAGACAGAACTAGAATTGAGGTACAAAGCAAAATGTCTCTCTGCATTCTATTTTCTTCTTTTATTTTTTATGTGTCAGTTTCTTCAAGATTTTAGATTATAGCTTAAAAGTAAAATGATCAGAGAAACAAAATCTTTCCACCTCAGGATTATTTCTCCTAGAATAAACATAAAAAAGAATTAGGATATCCCAGAAGATTATTATGTCATTAATTACGTGATAGCTAAGGAAAATGTGAATCCTGTGTTTTAGTAATTGAATGCTTTTCTGTCTCCCATTTAAGTAGGGATGGTATTTAAACTTGATTATTAACTTGATTGGACTATGATAGGTCTAGGAAATAATTAAAACATTTCTGAGTGTGTCTCTGGGGGCACTCTACAGATAATCACACTATGAGGGCTCTGAAATAATCAGTGGATTAATCCATTGATGGAATCATAACATATGTCATTGTGACGAGTTAAAAGGTGGAAACTAGCTGGAAGAGACACTTAATTAATGTCCTCCTCAGCTATCTCTTGTCCTGTCCTATCTTACCTTTCTCTGTTTCCTGGTGCATCATAATACTGATAGGTTGGGTCTGTCATTCTTTCCCTTTTATTATACACTAGTCCTAAAAACAAAATAACTATGACCCCCCAAAAATTTCCTCATTTTAAGTTGTTCTAGTGAATATTTTGGTAACAGTAATGAGAGAAATACCTAGCATAATAGATAATCTACTACCTTCCAATAAATGAAAAGACAATAACATGTGAGTTTCAACCTGAGCCACCTGGATGGATGAGAAATGAGTTCTATGACCCTAGTTTTGAGAAATAAATTATTTTATGCTAAGATTCCCATAACATATTTCATTACTGTTTTATTAATTGATTTTTTGGTATGACAAAATGAGCATAAATCTAGCTGTTGTTTGAAGGCCTTGATCTTGATATGGAGGTCCCTACCCTGCTGAAGGCTATGCAGGATGTGATCATAAACAGAACTCTTGAGAGGGCACTGGACACTGTCCTCCTAGCAGTATGTGTAAGTTTCAAGGAGACGAGTGGGAGTCTACATCTGTCTAAGCCCTCTGTCTGGGTGATATTGATGGGAAGATGTCTTCTTGCCTGAATAGAGGTCAATATTCCCAGTCTTACATTTCTAACCATACCTTTAATTATCATAGAGAGCAAGAAAAGATGATTTCATCTCAGGAAGAATTCTCAACTGTAGCTTGTCTTTGTTAGGACAGTTAGAAAAAATAAATGTATTACCAATTGAGCATATTATCTGAAAATGACAATTCTCTATGCATGTGTATTTTACTTCCTTACACACACTTCTATCTAGATTATAATTCAAACTTCAATAACAGAGTAAGGCTTTACCTCTGACAGTCTTGGCTTGGAATGGTACTTGCCCAGCTTTTTTGGGGGGCGGTGGTAACTGCCTGGCTTTCCCCACTAGAGTATTACTAAACCAAGCATTCACCTAGCTTATTTAATGTTTTATAAAAATATAAAATATATAAACTTTTAATTTCCACAAAGTTCAACATCGTCATTGCCATTCCACTATGGCAAAGCAAAATGAAAATAGTATATAAAAATAATATACATGTCTCTTTTACATAAAGAATGTCAATAGTATATAATAGTATGTGTATCTGCATTGATACCATATTGATGAAATCTTTAGTACAGTGTTTATTTGGACAGATTACACATAAAATGACTTACTATTTCTTTTAGAACAAAGAGTAGACAATGCACAGGAATAATTTGAAATTGTGTTCTGAGATATAGCTATATATATAGTGTGTGTGTGTGTGTGTGTGTTCATCTTGGAATAAACTTACACACACTTAAATTATTGGCATGTTGCATGCTTTCTAGCTAATAGTAATTACCTTTTCCAACTTTTTCTCTTTTCTTTATGTAACTTTGAACTTAAGAGTTCACTTAAGTCTTACATTGGCCATGTGGGAAGGTGATAGTTTATCAACTGACCCAATTTTTTGTGTGTATGCTGAGTATTTGCACCAACTGTTCCCATTTCTCTCCAGTAAAAAATCTACTCATCATAGCTTCCAAAAACATTGAGATGTTGATTTTGTTTTAGTACAGGTTTCAATGTTTTATGAGGTTGGATGGCATAGCAATGATTTGAAAAGTGGGGACTTTAAAGAAGCTGTCCCTTGATGTCCCCTAACATTTGTGGTAGAGGAGGTCTTCCAGTAAAGAAGACACTCTGCTCTCCTGGGCCATGTGTTTTCTTTAGTAGTTGTTTCATGAACATGCTGTTTCACAAACAGCAGTGGCAGCTGCTGACAGCTTCAGTTTTAGGAGTGAGAGACATGTCCAGTGTCTCATTGCTAGCATGTCTACACAGGTAATATAGGTAAATAAATATGATGCCTTAATATTTTGGGGAAAACAATTTATTTCCCAGAGAAAATTATTGCAGGAAGTGATATTCCTGTTTACAGTCTTTTTTCTTTTAATGCTAATATAATATTAGACATATTAAAATAAATCAAAATTATTACTGTACCTATTACATGATAAATTAAAACACAGAAGACATGCTTGGTACTTGATGAAAAGCATTTCTATGCTTTGAGAAGACATATGGTTTCTTTCTGTTTTGTAATAAACTTCCTGTTTTTTCTCCCTTTGTCTGATATTCTCTAGTAAAACACACACAATGTCTTTCAGCCTCTGTTGCTCTATGTGAGAGTGGTTTTGTTGTGTAGGGCTGTAGCAGTAGTTGGTAGACACAAGTAAAACCAATAATTAAGAAAGCATAAAAGTTTGGCAGGAAGGGATGGAACTTGGGAAAAAGCTGAGGAGCGACGAGTTGCATAGGTACAGTGGTCAGTTATGAAGTTCTTAAAAAGTAAAGAAAGAAAAGGTCTAACCTGGTCAACTGTCTATGTAGCTTGAAATGCCGGATCAGAGGTCTGGAGTAAAATGGAGAAATGCAGGCTCTTCTCTGAGCTCTGTCCTCAAGTGTGATCTCTTACAGGTTGCCCTTAAAATCTCATAAATTAAGTTGCTGATTTGTTAAACAGACCCATATTTTTTGCTCCAGGAAGAGAAGGAAATGTATCGGATGGCATTTATAAGGCCTTTATTTTAATATCTGAAGTAAAGTGTTTAATTAGCTCAAAAATTCATATTTCAAAGCAAAAAATCTCTAATTGTCAAACACTGGTCATTGGAGTTCAGTACTTTCTGTCCAGTAACTGAGTCAGAATCCCCAGGCTCTCAGAGCTCCCGTTTCATAACTGTTTTCATTCTAGCACTCTAGATCAAGAATGGGGAACATTTTAGGAAATAGTTTTGTTTAGGTGACATGCAGGTGGGAAACACTTTCTTTTTCTTTCATTTATAAACAATCACAGCCCTTGGGTGCTACCACAGGCACTCTTACAACAGGAAGACATCCTGGGCACTAGGATCACCGTTCTTATCACTGATTTCCTTATGGCTGCTGTCCAGTTCTCACACCATGAAAATGGCATATGTCTTCTGAAGTATGAATGGACCTTTATTCCTCAGTTATGTATGTGAGCCTGAGTGCTTGCGCACGCGCGCGCGCGCGCGCGCACACACACACNATATAAGATATATATCTTGCAGACACATACACACACACACACATACACACACAGGCATTGTGCTGAGGCTGGAGGCTTCCTGTACCTTTATCTTTAGCTAGAGCTCTGCCAATAAAAAGCTTATCTCCCAATCACAATTCTCCTTCCCAACTTGAACCTTGAACCAAAATAGTCAGTGTGTTTACTAGCTTCCTGGTTGAAGATGATAAGCAACAAAGGGAGGAATTAATTTCTGAAAAACTGGAAATTATTATGCAGTAACAGCAACATACTCATTTTGCCTGACTTCATAGCACTCTCCTAAGAGACACATTGTAGTGTTAATTTCAAATTCAAACATTAGTCTGGTTTTAATAGTATCTTGCATTCCAGATATAATTTACTCATCTGCTGCTATCTATGCATCCTCCAGGATAGAGAGTGTCTTTGCTACGTGTAAAGACAGACAACACTGATTGTCTCTTGGGAATTTCCTGATTCACAGTGTGAAGAAACAGGAATGAATTTAAATCAAGCTGTGACACTGCTTTGTTTGCCAATATCATGATGCTCTGAGTTTTCATCGAGGTCTGTGATTTTTAATCAACCATGACTCATTAAACTGTTTTTTAATAAAATACGGATAAATATCCTATTTTCAGGAAATTACTTACATAGGACCATTACAAGACTTAACATAAAGTAGGCAACTTTTGAAATGATGAAATTAGTGATTAATGACAGTGTGTTTGATTTTTAAGTCAATCCGTGTCATATATACAAAGATATATGCTTAGAATTTCCATCTTTTGAGAATACCTTTTCTTTTTGTCATTTATTTCTTTTTCTTTTTCTTTTTTTTTTGAGACAGGTTTTCTCTGTAAGAGTCTGTGCTGTCCTGGGATCTTTTTATTATTTTTACTTGCAAAAATTTCAATATATATTGATGTTCCAGGTGACTATTGACTTACAAATAAGAATCATGATGTTATCTGAAAACTCAATGTTGAATCCATTCTAGAACTCTAAAGATGTCCAACAGGCACATAAGTGAAGAGGGTGAAATTTGTGCACACTCATATTTCCATGTTTATATCTGTCCCTGTTTTCTTAATGAGAGAAAGAGAGAGAGAGAGAGCCATATAATTCATCAACTTACTGAAAGTTTTCACTAATATGTTATTGTTAGAGCTACATTTTCCAATTGATGTTAAGTGTAAAATTTGCACTGATTTTATTACCATGATCCTATGGACACTATCTATATGTCAACACCTCAGTACTATACATCAATAATTCATGAAAAAAACATTAATTTGAAAGAGGAGTTATAAAAGAGGGTTGGGGGAAGAAAAGTGAAGGAGGAAATGACATAATTTTTTTAGAGCTTCAAAAATAAAATATTATTTTCTAAATTATGACATATCATATACAGTCAGCAATGGGAACATGAATACAGACAATGATGGTCAATGAAAGGAATGGCAGTGGGTTGTTCATGAGAACATGCTTGTTTTTCCTTATTTTTGCTTTGCCTTTTGATTTGATTGTTAATTAGAAAATCTTAAATCAGTTTATATGTATAGAAACAGCAGGAGACAGAAAAAAATAAAATAAAACATAAGGATCAGAGACATAATTAAGCAGTGTGAAAGAAATCAAGAGAACTATACAAATTAGTTATGGAATTAATTTTGAGTGGGCAGGGTGCAGTCATATGATTCTGTGTGAGAAGAATGAAGGGAAGATAAGACTTGCTACCTCTAACAGCACAGTCTTGCATGGCTGAGAGTATGTTCATACTTGATATCTTTAACATGTGTAGGGGAGTAAGGCTAATGTTTGCTCCTTGCTTTAGCCCATGAGTCATATAGAAGAACTCGTGTTTTTGACTAACTAAATATAACTACAGAACAAGTTTTGATTTCTAGTTTGGGGAAGAGAATAAATACCAACAAAAATAGTGTAGGGAAATGTGATCAGACTCCTCTCAGTGCCTTTTCCTACCTTAGGAAATTGTTGCTAAAATTGTATAATGATGGATTCGATAATCACCAATGAAACATTTTGTCAGATGTAGAAATTATTTTTTATATTTACAGAGATGAAAGCAAATTTTTTAAGGAAATCAGCATCCAGTAGAAAAAGCTGCACTTAGAACAACAATAAATTGCACTTATAATTAGAAAGTCTGTTGCAGTCCTCCAAAACATAGATCAAGATAGAGCAAAGGATCTCTTGAATTATGGAAAATTACCTATAATTTATAGAACCTTTAGACACAATATTTTTTAACATCTTGATCATGGATTATGCAGAAACAGACCAGAAGTATCAAGACATATATGACTTAAATAAGTCAGTGTTTGATTTTCTTTCTTTATCTTAAGCTATTATTGAAGTGTCCAAAGAAAAACAAACATATAAGGACTCCAAAAAACATTTATGTTTATCAGGCTGTTATCTCAAATCACAGAAGAAATTGTATTGCATTCTAATAACCTGCATTTAAAGGACAGATCACAAATTGAAACTGATAAACTTAGCCTGAGCCTCATTTCTGGGAATGTGGGTGGAAAGTTTCTTTGAAAATACTACAGCAGGCAATAGGATACGGCAAATGTGATTTTAAAAAGAAGGTTTTACAAAGCAATAAAATGCTTTATGATGGATCACTGGTATGTAATGTAAAGAACTCAACATTCAGAAAGGTACTCTGCTGAGACCTGATCTAATTTTTCAAAATAATTTTGGATGAGAGGCATTTTCAGCTGGCAGAAGTTCAGCACTTAGACTCTTTGATATATCTGCTGTCCAGAAAATATAGAACAAAAATGTAAGAATGGTTATACTAGGGTTTCCAAGAGGGACAGAAAGGGCTAAAAAACTTAGAACTGTCTTTGAGAAGAATTTAATATTAACAATTAGGTAAGTTTTCAATTTTCTTATAGATTTTTCATTAGAGAAAATGTAAAAGAGCTATATTAGAGAAATCAGTCAATGGGTATTTTGAAAAGACTAAATCACTGGCCGCATAGTACATTCTAAAAGTCAATTAGATTTTAAATAGTTATCATAGAAAGGAGAAACTTTGATGAAGAGGTTTGTGTTTTTGAACATGGACTATAAAGCTGAGCATTGACTCTTCAGCTAATCAGTTTGTGTATGCAGGGATTACTACCATATAATTATATTGTACACTTTATGTGTGTGATAGCATTATTTGAAAAGTTTGAAATTAAAAGATTGGAAAACATTATTATCAGATTTTTGTGAGATTTTCTAGCCAATAATTTGTTTACTTCTTTGTTAGACTATCTTGGAGATTAAAAGACATTAAGAACTCACTAACATGGTAGACTACACTAATGTAAAGAGATGATGGTGACCTACTGTAATTTGAAGATGACCTATTTTAATTTCTTTTGTATTTATTTTTCTTTCATGTATTACATCCTAAAGACAGTTTCTATTCCCTCTTCTCTATACCCTCTACCTTCCTTCTTCCCCAGATCCACTCTTCAATTTTCCTTCAGAAAAAGATAAGCCTCTGAAGGATATCAACTGAACACAACGTAACAAAATACAATGAGACTAGGCACAAAGTAACAAGAAGACTAGATGTAAACCCTCATATCAAGACTGAACAAGGCTACCTAGTAGGAAGAAGAGGGTCCCAAGACAAGGAAAAATAGTCAAGGACAGCCCTAGCTTCACACCCACTGCAAGGAGTTCCATAGGAATACCAACCTACAACCATAACATGCATACAGAGGACCTAGTGCAGAACCATGCAGACACTGCAATTACAGTTTCAGTTTCTGTGAGCCTCTATGAGTGCTGCTGAGTTGACTCTGTATCCTGTGTTCTGTAGTTTCTTGACAATATCCCCCCAACTCCGGTTCATAAAATCCTTCCTTCCTGTCTTCTGCCAGGTTAACCCAGCTCTAACAAAGATTTGTTTCTGCATCTGCTCCTATCAACCGCTGAAGGAAGCCTCTCTAATGATGATTGGGCTAGGCTACTATGTCTACTAGGAACCATTCTATGGAAAATCTGAGAAAGACTAATTCCAAACTCTAAACAAAGGTAACATTATTCCCTGTGTGATTAAATGTGGGACTATTGAAATGGAGATATTTATATAAATGAGTTAAGTTATCTCAGTCAAATTGTGAGAGTTCTGAAAAGTGGGCAGATTTTCCAACAGATAATAGGTAGATATGAGACAAGAGAAAGAAAACATAGCTTGACACTCTTTTTGTGTAAGGGATATGCTTGGCCTCGGGTATTTGGAAATGTAATGAGACTGTTCTGATCTGAAAGCCTCAACACATAATGTGATGTTAAAATTTTCATCTGAACATTGTTGGTTCCTTGTCAGAAACCTATTTTGCAGAAACATATAAAAAAAGACAAGGGAACCTGCTATTTTCTGAAAAAGAAAAGGAAAGGGAAGAGATCTAGGGAAGAAGGCTGGTGGGAAGGTTGAAAGAGTAAAATTATGTATTGTATGAGAAAATAACCCATTTTCTATAATAATAAAAGAATCACTTCTCCAATAAAGAAATGGTTTGATGCCTAGCCCTAGAGAATGACAGGGCTGGTAACAAGAAAATCAGTTAAGACACAGGGAAACATGCAATGTATCTAACGAGAAGGAAAAAGAAGGAAATTACTAGTCCTCTAACTCAAAAAATTTCATGAGACAGGCAGAAGAATAGGATAATATATCACAGAATATGGTTGAGGAAAGGGAAGATCACCAACTTTTCCTGGAAATTTACTGCTGTCACTCACAGGAAGCTCCAGACATCCCTGCCCTTCCATGAGGTCTGTTGGGTAAGTTGAATGATCTATAGATAGTGAGTATAGAAACTCAGACTGAAGGCCTGTTTGATCATAGGCTTGTCACATTCTGGACTTTCAGACTGTTATTTAAACTCTCTGTCCTTTTATTTTATGTCAAAAGAAAAAAAGGATCCCAGCACTAAGCTTTATTCTCTAATGAACCAGCTTCATCAAGGAACCTCTGAGGTCACAATGAAGACAGAAACTGATGACGAAGATGTCAAGTACTGATTCAGTCTTGAAAATAGCAACAGTGTCTATCCACTTCAGAAAAGAACAAAAATAGGTCTATCTTTTAAATGGTGGGAATCTGTATCTAGAGAGATGGCTCCGTTGGAAAAATGTTTGCCAAGTAATCATGACAACCTGATTTTTTATTTCCCAGGAAGAAAATAAGATGTGGTCATTGTTACAGGGTGGGTTCCTGTAACTCTAGTATGGGAAAGATGTAGTCAAGAGAGTCCTCAGTAGTGGTTGGAAAGATATTCTAATAAATCAGATCTAGTTGTAACAATTGAATGTCCAGATTCTGCAGGGGCTTCTCTTCCTGGCAAATCCCTCTCTCTTCTTACCCCATCCCAGCTTTCACCCAAGTACTCCTTCCCTTCTTTGGGGCTATAAGATCTCCCAGCTCAGCCTGTTCTGGGGCTGGGACAGAGTGGTGAGTGCAACCGGGCAGGAGTTCCTTTGATTCACAAAGCCTACAGGCAGCAAGCTAGGCTTTTTGTCTGCAAGGTCCCTAGCCAGAAACGGTCCATGATCCTGTACCTAAAGATCTGTCATAGAGATTTGAAGGAAGAAATGGGCAAGCGCCAATGCAAGAATTCCTTAAAAAAAATCTGAAAAAAAAGAAAAACAACAACAACAAAAAACCAACAGAAAACATGATAACACCAGAACCCAGCAAACATACAACAGGAAGACTTGAACACCCTAATAAAGAAGAAGTAGAAAAAATTGACATTATGAAAGTGATAGAGTCCCTTAAACAGGATGTGAAAAACTCCCTTAAAGAAATGAATGAGAAGAATAACAAAAAGTTTTAAGAAATGAGTAAATCCGTCAAAGATACCCTAGGAAATCAAGAAGAAACAATCAAACAGATAATGGAAACAGTTCAAGACTTGAAAACTGAAATGGAGGCAATGAAGAAAACAAAAACCGAGGGCTGGCTGAATTTGGAAAATCTAGGTAAATGAGCAGAGAATACAGACACAAGCACAACCAACAGAATACAAGAGATAGAAGAAATAATCTCATATGCTGAAGATACCATAGAAAAAATTAACTCACTGATCAAAGAAAACAGCAAATCCAACAAATTCTCATCAGAAAACATCCAGGAAATCTGAGACACAATAAAAAGACCAAACCTAAAAATAATAGGGGTAGAAGAAGGAGAATTA
>LOEQ01011864.1:61684-85516 GCA_001685075.1 Bramus lutescens
ACCAAGGCCAGCTGGACTGGGACTGATAGAGCATGTGATCAAACCGGACTCTCTAAATGTGGCTTTCTTCTAATGCTTTTATGGGTTCTACTTGGGACAGGACTCCTCTAAAAATAACCGTGAGCCTCAAACCATTCTGCCATTTATTTCTTAAATCTTTCATTTATTTTGAACTACCAGTTTTCCTTCATCCATGTTCCATTCCCTCCCCACATCCTGACTCCCACCCAATCCTCTAACATCTCCCTTCAGAAAGGTGCAGGCCTCCAGTGGGTTTGAATGAAGTTTGGCACACTATTTTGAGGCAGGTCCAAGATCCTCCCCACTGCAAGGTAACCCAGAATGAGGAACAGTTTCACAAAAGACAGGTAAGCACCTGCTTAGGTTCAGATCTCACTGTTAGGATATTTACAAATAGACCAAGTTACTCATCTGTCACAAACATGCAGAGGGTTTAGGTCAGTCCCTAACTATTGGTCCTATGTCAATGTGCTTCCAGGAGCTCAGGTCAACTTTCTGTGAGTTCTTCTGCCATGACCTTAACCACACTGGTTCTTCCAATCCCTCCACCCCTTCTTCAGAAGGATTCCTAAATCTAGAGACCCAGTGCTTGACTGTGGAACTCTGCATCTGTTTCCAGCAGTTACTGGGTAGAGTCTCTCTAATGACAATTAGTGTAGTCACCAAACTGATTACAGTATATGGCTAATTCAAGTACCCTCTCCACTATTACTAGGAGTCTTACCTGGGGTCATACTTATTAATTTCTGGGAGTTTTTCTGTTGATTGAGGTTTTCTCTCCTGCTCGGTCTTTCAGCCATTAAGTCCCAAAGAATCCCACAGAGGTCTACATTAGTTATAGACTCATTGGCCAATTAGCTCAGGCTTCTTATTTACTAATTCTTATATAATACATTAGCCCACAGTTCTTGTCTGAGTTAGCCATTTGGCTTGGTACCTTTTCAGCTAGGCAGTCACATCTTGCTTCCTCTGAAACTGGGTCACAACTGCAGACTGTGTTCCCTCTTCCCAGAGTTCTCATTGCCCCACTTCTGATTCCTGCCTGATTGTCCTCAGCCCACCTATAATTCATGCCTGGCTACTAGCCAATCAGCATTTAATTAAAAATAATACAAGTAACAGGATGAAAGACCATTGTCCCACAGCATTTTCTCCCTCTGCTTTTATGGAACAAGAACTCTGAATTGATTAGCTTTCTCCTGACCATTATCCATAACAACTTGTAACCAACATTATAAACAATAGATAAATACCTATAAGCTTTTTTTGGGGTATGTAGGGATAGTTTTTTCAGGATACTTCCTGATGATTGGGGGCACTGATAATATTACAGGGACCTAAAGAAAAATTTGAATTATGGTCAAGTCCTGGCTGAAATATTCTGTGAGATTTGATCCTCTCAGCCAGCAGTCTTGAGGCTGTTCTGGTTGTAGAACTCAGACATCTGGGCCCTTCCTCATATCAGAGATTTTCAGAGGGTCTTCCTTTGACAAACCTGATTTTTCTTAATGCAGAATGGTTTCTCAGTCCCTAATATCCTGTGGAAACAAAAGCAAAATCTCTTCTCCAAAGTTACGTATCTTTTGACTTCAATTTTGAAGTTAGGCATTTACAAAATACTTATGCTTTATTAATCCAGTAGTATTTATACTCAATATCTTTTAGCAACTGTCAAGCAATCCAAAGAAAACATAATAATATACAGTATACATACTCTTTGTGTATTTATCATTTTTATGTGGCTTTACTTTAAATTCTATTTCCTTTATTTTTACTTTTACTTTTTTGGGCTTTTTGAGACAGGGTTTTTCTACCTGTGAATCTTTGGCTATCCTGGAATTCACTCTGTAGACCAGGTTGTCCTTGAACCCACACAGATCCACCTGCCTCTGCACCACAAGTGCTGGGATTAAAGGTGTTTACTGTGTCCTTTGCTTTACAGAAGCTTTTCAGTTTGAAGAGGTCCCATTTATTAATTGTTTCTCTCAGTGTCTGTGCTACTAGGGTTATATTTAGGAATTAGTCTTCTGTGCCAATGCATTCAAGTGTAATTACCAATTTCTTTTCTATAAGATTCTGTGTGGCTGGATTTATTTTGAAGTCTTTGGTCCATTTGCACTTGATTTTTGTGCATGGAGATTGATATGGGTCTATTTTCATTTCTCTACATGTTGATACACAGTCATGCCAGCAACATTTGTTAAATGTGCTTTTATTTCCTTTTGATATTTTTTACTTTTTATCAAAAATCAGGTGTTCAGAGGTGTGTGGATTAATATCCTGGTCTTCTATTTTGTTACATTGGTTCTCCTATCTGTTTTTATGCCAATACCAGGCTGTTTTCAGTACTGTAGCTCTGTAGTAGAATTCAACATCAGGGATTGTGATGCATTTCTAAGTTCTCTTAATGTACAGGATTTTTTGGCTATCCTGAGTTTTTTGCTTTCCAAATGAAGTTGAGTACCATTCTTTTGAGGTCTGTGAAGAATTTTTTGGGGATTTTGATGGGCATTGAATTGAACCTGTAGATTACTTTTGGTAAGATTAACATTTTTACTAAGATCATGGGAGAGCATTCCACTTTCTGGTGTTTTCTTCAATTTCTTCTCTCAAAGATTTAAAATTCTTGCCATACAAGTCTTCCATTTGTTTGGTTTGAGTTACTCTGAGATATTTTATGCTACTTGTGGCTATTGTGAAGGGCAATGTTTCTCCGATTTCTTTCTCAGCCCTTTTATCATCTGTGTCATAGGAGGACTACTGATTTTTTTTAGTTAATCTTGTGTCCTGCTACATTACTGAAAGTGTTTATGTGTTATAGATGTTCCCTGGTAGAATTTTTGGGGTCGCTTATGTAAACTATCTTATCATCAGTAAAGTAAGAGTTTGACTTCTTTTCTGATTTGTATCCCCTTGATTTTCTGTTGTTGTCTTACTGCTTTAGCTAGGAACTCAAGAACTGTATTGAATAGATATAGAGGAAGCAGACAACCTTGTCTTGTTGATGAGTTTAGTGGGATCACTGGGAGTTTCTCTCCATTTAGTCTGATGTTGGCTCCTGGCTTGCTGTATATTGCCTTTTTTATGTTTAGGTATGTTCCTTGTATCCCTGCTCTCCCAGACCTTTGTCATGAAGGGATGTTGTGTTTTACTGAAAGATTTTTCATTATCTAATGAGATGATTATGTGGTTTTTATTCTTCAGTCTGTTTATATGGTGGATTGCATTGATGGATTTTCATATGTTGAAACATCTCTGCATTTCTGAGATTAAACTGACTTGATAACAGTGGATGGTGGTTTTAATATGTTCTTGTATTCATTTTGCCTGTATTTTATTAAGTATTTTTGCATCAATGTTCATGATTGAGATTGGTCTATAATCCTCCATCTTACTAATGTCTTTCTGTCTTTTGGGTGTCAGAGTAATTGTAGCCTCATAGAAAGAGTTGGACAATGTTCCTTCTGTTTCTATTGTGTGGAATAATTTGAGGATTATTAGTATTAGTTCTTCTTTGAAAATCTTGCAAAATTCTGAGCAAAAACCATTTGGTCCTTGGCTTTTTTTTTTCTTGGTTGGAAGACTTTTGATGACTGTTTCTATTTCTTCAGCTGATATAGGTCTGTTTAATTTGCTTATCTGTTATGATTTAATTTTGTTAAGTGATATTCATCCAGAAAAATATCCATTTGCTTTAAGTTTTCCAATGTTCTGGAGTACATATTTTCAAAATATGACCTGATGATTTTCCATATTTCCTCCTTGTCTGTTGTTATGTCCTCCTTTTCATTTCTGATTTTGTTAATTTGGATGTTCTCTCTTCGCCTTTGGTTAGTTTGGATATAGGTTTGTCTATTTTGTTGATTCTCTCAAAGAAAAAACTCTTTGTCTCATTGATTCTTTGTATTGTTTYCTTTGTTTCTATTTTGTTGATTTCAGCTCTCAATTTGATTATTTCCTTCCATCTAGTTCTCTTGGGTGATTTTGCTCATTTTTGTTCTAAAGAGTATAAATGTTCTTTTAACTCACTAGTGTGGGATTTTTTCAGCTTCTATACATAGGCATTTAATTCTATTAAATTTCCTCTTAACAGTGCATTCATTGTGTCCATCAAATTTGGGTATGTTGTGTGGTCATTTTCATTGAATTTTAGGAAGTCTTTAATTTCTCTCCTTAATTCTTCCTTGAACCATTGATGATACAGGTGGGCATTTTTTAAATTTTCGTCTGTTTGTGGGCTTTCTTGGATTAGTACTGCTGTTGACCTCAAGTTTTAAACCATGGTGATCTGATAAGATACATGGGGTTATTCCAATTTTTTTTGTATTTGCTGAGGTTTGTTTTGCTACTGAGAATGTGGTCAATTTCTGAGAAGGTTCCATGAGGTGCTGAGAAGAAGGTGCATTCTTTTATGTTTTGACGGAATATTCTATAGATATCTGTTAAGTCCTTTGGAGTCATAACATCTGTTAGTTCTCTTTTTTCTCTGTTAATATTTTGTCTGACTGACCTGTCCAGTGGTGAAAGTGGAGTATTCAAGTCTTGCATTCTTAGTGTGTGGGGTTTAATGTCTGATTTAAGCTTTAGAAATGTTTATTTTACATATGAGGGTGCCCTTGTATTTGGAGCATAGATGTTCAGTATTGAGATTTACCCTTGATGGATTTTTCCTGTGACTAAAATGAATGTCCTCCTTTGTCTCTTTTGTTTGATTTTAGTTTGAAGTCTGTTTTGTCAGATATTATGATAGCTAAACCCACTTGTATCTTATGTCTGTTGATTGGAATATATCTTTCCCAACCCTTTACTCTGAGATGATGTCTGTCTTTGAGTTTAAGGTGTGTTTCTTGTATTCAGGAGCAGGATTGATTCTGTTTTTGCATCCAGTCTGAAAGCTTCTTGTATCTTCATACACATAGCTTTCTTTAGGTTTGGAAAGTATTGTTCTATGATTTTGTTAAATATATTTTCTGTGCTTTTGAGTTGAACTATTTCTTCTTCTTCTATACCTATTATTGTTAGATTTTAGCCTTTTCATGGTGTCCTATAGTTTCTGGATATTTTGGGTTGAGCTTTTGTTAGATTTAATGTTTTTTTTTTGACTGATGAGTCTATTTCCTCTATTGTATCTTCAGTGCTTGAGATTTTCCTTTCCTTCTATTTTATTCATCTGTTTATGCTTGTGTTTATGGTTCCTGATCGTTTTCTCATGAGTTCCATTTCTATAATTCCTTCAGCTTGTTTTCTTTTTTGTCTCTATTTCAGTTTTCAAGTCTTGAAAAGTTTCTTTTATATGTTTGATTGCTTTTTCTTGGTTTTCTTTAAGGGGCTTGCTTATGTCTTCCAATGTTTTGTTTGTCTTTCCCTCCATTTCTTTGAGGGAATTTATCATTTCCTCTTTAAGAGTTTCAAACATTCTCCTGTAATTATTTTTTAGGTAATTTTCTTCTGATTCATCTATATTTCATTGTCCAAGTCATGATGTTGTAGGGTCACTATATTTTACTGGTGTTATGCTATTCTTTGTGGTGTTTCATGTTTTCTGACATTTTCTACTCATCTTTTTTTTTTATAATAGGTGTTCTTGGGGCTGTGATTCTTTCATTTAATCTTTTAGGTGCCAGTAAATCCAAGGCTCAGACGGTTGTTCCTCGTGGTACAGTCAGTGTCATGGTTCTAGTTCCATGTTCCTGGATGTCTCTCGGAGCTCCTGGGGTTTGCTCTGCTCCTTTGGATTTGCTGTCTCAGGCCTGCTCTGTAAATGGTTGTTGGCTCAGACCTGTTTCTGTAAATGTCCCTGGTCTGGATCCATTCCTGCAAAGGTTCCTGGCTTGGGGTTGTTCCTGTAAAGGACCCAGTCCCCGGTCTAATCCCTTGGAGTTCCCAGGCTTGAGTGTGCCCAGACCTGCAGAGGACCTGGCTCAGGCTTACTCTATCAGAGGTCCCAGCCACAAGCTACGACCCAGAGAGGTTTCTGGTTACTGCCTATTCCTTTGATGTCCCAGACCAATGCCCAGACCCACAGAGGTCCTGGCTAAGGCCTACTCCCTCTGAGGTTTCAGACTCACACCTTGACCTGCAGAGATCTCTGGTTCTTGCCTATTCCCCCAGAGGTCCCAGATTCACACCCAGACCTGCAGAGGTCCTGGCTCAAGCCTAATTCCTTGGAGGTCCTAGACTCACACCCAGACCCACAGGGGTCCTCACTTAGGGCTACTATCTTGAAGGTCCCAGATTCATGTCTGGACCCTCATGGGTCTCTCTCTCTGGCTCACTCACTCAGCAGTTATTCCCCTGTACCTGTTTCTGTGGAGATTGCTGTCTCAGGTCTGCTCTTGCCTAGGTCACTGACTTAGTCCTGGTCCACAAATGTCCTGAGTCTACTCCCACTTCCGTGGAGCTTGCTTTCTCATGCACACTCCGGCCTAGGTAACTGGTTCAATCCCACTTCTTTTCCTGTGGAGTTTGTTGTCTCAAGTCTGCTCTGTCCTGGGTTACTGGCTGTATTCTTGGGTTTGATTTCTCAGTATTTTATTAAGTGTTTATGCATCAATGATCTTGAGGGAGTGATTTGTAATTTTCTTTCTTTACTACATCTTTTTGTGATTTGGGTGTCAGGGTATCTATAGCCTCTTAAAATAAATTTGGCAAACTTTCTTCTGATAATATTGCATAGAAAATTTTTAGGAGTAGTGATATTATTTATTCTTTGAAATTTTGACAGAATTCTGTACTGAAACCACCTGGAACATGGAGTGAATTATGGACATGCAGGCATGAAAAGGGGGAAGAGATAGTACCCTGTCTTCAGAAATATTCAATTAAAATTATTGAGGAGAGGGAGGTTAAAGGAAGGAGAAGAAGAAGGAGGAGAGAGAGAGAGAGAGACAGACAGACAGACAGAGAGACAGACAGACAGACAGTAAAAATACAGAGAGATATGAAGATGGAGAAAGAAACACTCATACCATCTGGAGTCTATAAAGAATGCTCTTGATGCATGATTCTAGAAACTGTCTAAGGGATTCATTGACTGAATAAAGCTGGTTTTCAAAACAAAATAAGTATAGCATTATACAGAATTATTTTTATTTATTTAATTTAAATTTGTAAAATATATTTAAAGCAATCATTTCTCATTTTATAAAACAATCCCAGTTCCCACTTCCTCCCCTCCTCTTACTCCCCCAGCCCACATGCATTCACTCCTCAGAGAGGGTAAAAATTCCCATGGAGAGTCAACAAAATTTATCACATCACTTTAGGGAAGGACCAAGGCCCTTCCCCCTATATCTAGACTGGACAAGTTATCTCTCCAAAGAGAATGGGCCACAAATAGACAGTTCAAACACTAGGGATAAATTCTGGTCCAACTGCAGGATGACCCAATGTGAAGATTAAGAGTCTGTGCTTTAGTTACAGGGTATAAGCTGCCCTGGCTGTGGGGGAAATTGAGGACTATGGATGAACTGCAGGTTTCAGAGGAAGGCAACTGTCTTCTTCCCTGTTCTCTTGACACAAATTACGATGACCTCAGAGTTTTAGGAAGTGGCTGCCCTGCAGCATAGAACATAATTAACTGCTTTGCTCAGATAGTTTGAATAGCTCAGATTAGATTTAGGATATCGTTATAATGTCTCTAGAGACATTTGTAACCACTTCTTCCAATGATATTTCTGCAAACATTATTGATATTCTTGCGACCCCAGCCCTAAAGAGTTGCTTTGTCCTTGGCCAAGTTATAATTACTTCATCCAGATAAACTTACTAGTTACAGATGCCATGGAGTTGAGGAAGTAGCCCCATTGTGTATGATTGCTAAGAACGTTGCGATGTTCCAGAAGGTTTGCATGATGTCCTGAAGAGCTAAGAGTAGATTAATTACTCTTATGTCAAAAGTGACCATTGTGTGGCAATCATCCCATGTGTTTTTCAGTTTTTAGTTCCTTGTTCTTACTTGTCTGGCAGAAACATATTCTCCTTATACTAAGGTAACATTTATGGTAACTCTTATCTTACTATGACATCTCTTCTCTTGTTATAGCAACCATTCTGTTGTGAGTGCATCGAAGTTCACTTCCTTGTTGAGCTTATGTAAGCAAAGTGTATAAGATGCTTATGCTAATAAAGCACAGCATGCAGTTCCTCTTGCTGATTTCGCTCTGCATCCCCTGTGTCCTGGTTTATTCTTCACCCTTACCCAGGGACCCCAACGCACTAGACATCTACCCCCCAACAAACTGCCCCAGTCATAAAACTGCCAGCCAAATTCAGAAGCCCTAGTTTGGTCCCATGCAGGTTTTTAGTATTCTTCTTAATCAATAAATGTTATGTTTAGATATTTCTTTGCAATTTTTCTGTTTTTATTTTAATTGCTATTAATTACAAGAAATATACATTTAAAAAATTCCCCTTTCTTTATAAAGATCCTAAGCTGAAATCAATAGTTATTATTCCCATATAACACATAAAATGGTTTAACATTTCATATAAACTTTTCAGGGCAGATATATATGAATTAATAATCATGTCGAAGTTTAGATGTAGAAGGAGGGGCGGGCTGCATTCCCTGGATCCCGGCTAGCTTACCCCCGAAATAATTACACAGAAACTGAATTCATTTAAACATTGCCTGGCCCATTGGTTCTAGCCTCTTATTGGCTAACTCTCACATCTTGATTAACCCATTTCTAATAATCTGTATATCACCATGTGACTGTGGCTTACTGGGAAGATTCTAACATACGTCCATCTCAGGCCAGAGCTTCATGTCATCTGCGTGACTCTGCTTTCTTTCTCATAGTATCCTGTTCTGTCTACTCCACCCACCTAAGGGCTGGCCTATCAAAAGCCCAAGGCAGCTTTTTTATTTAGACAGAAGACCCTCCTACATCATTTAGAAGTCATTTTTCTCATCACAACTTCTAGAGACTGCTTATTTGACTTTTAATTATAAATATATTTTTCAGTGATGAGATTAGGGATGAGATGGCAAAACTATCACACTGTCATTTGTACTTATGCTTCATTATATTTCTGTTGTGAGTTTCTGAGCAGCACCAGAAACACATGGCTGACTTGATCATAGAAAATCCTTTGGGTGTTGTCAATACACAGCTGAATTATGAATACTCAGTTTTGATATAACAAGAGAGGGAAACCTGTATTAAGAAAGAAAGTAGCCATTTTTCAAAGTCTGAAGGTATTTTTTGTGTGAGCCACCTCCATTGCTGCCTAGAAAGTTCAAAAACCACTTCCATTGCTTGATTTACTTTGGTGCACCTTTATATTCTTGCATTCAGTGACAGTATTCGGCATATATTTTTTAACTTGACACCAGTTAACATAATAAGAGAAGAGAGAGTTTCAATTGTGAAAATACTTCCATAAGATCAGGCTATAGGCAAGCCTTTATGGCATTTTTTTCTTATTAGTGGTTGATAGGGGAAGGTTTAGCTAATTGTGGGTGGTACCATCCCTATCCTGTGGGTCTCAGCTTTTATATATATATATAGATGCTAAAAACTCACTCATAAATGGTTATAGACATATAGCAAAGGATAACCTGCATATAGTCCATAACCCCAGAGAAACTAGATAAGAAGGAGTGATACACATGGATCCTCCTTTGAAGAAGAAGTAGACACAATCTGAAAAATTGGAAGCATGTGGGGGAGGAAAAGGGATGTTGGAAGATGGAAGGAGAGGGAAGAAATGGAGGGGGGGAGAATAACTTGAGGGAAGAATATGGCTGAGAGGCAGAAATAATGAAAGAGATCTTGACTGAGGGAGCCATTATGGGGCTAGCAAGATATTCCCAGGAATCTGCAAAGGTGACCCCAGCTAAGACCCTAAAGAATAATGGACAGGGTAACTTAACTGCCTTTTCATTATAATGAGATTGATGACTACCTTAATTGTCATCATAGAAACTTCATCCAGCAATTTAGGAAGCAGTTGCAGAGATACACCGTTAAGCACTGGGTGGAGCTTCCTGAATTCAGTTGAAAAGATGGAGGTGTGGCAATAGAAGAAAGATGTCAAGAGCATGATAAAGATGCCACAGAAACACTTTACTTGAGCTAGTGTGAGTTCACTGACTTTAGACTGACAGTGGGGGAACCTGCATAGTACCAAACTAGGCCCTCTGAATGTGTATGACAGTTGTGTCTGGGGTAGTCTGTGGGAACAACAGTGGTGGAACACTGACTTAATCCTAGTACTTAACGTCTTTTTCAAGTGCATTCTTTTTGGAGGGCTATGTTACTCAGCTTCTATATAGTTAGGAGTACCTTGTCTGGCCTTAAGTGACATGCCATACTTTCTTGACTGCCCTTGGGAAGACTTACCTTCCCTGAGGAGTGGATGGGGGTATGGGGTGGGGAGGAAGTAGGGTGAATGGGAACTGGGAGTGGTATGTAAAATGAGAAAAGACTGTCTTAAAATAAAAAGTGTGTTTCCTGATGATGAAGATCATTGATACCACAGTGTTTCCCTGTATACATCAACTAATGCCATGTCCTTTGGTATACAGGCTTAACAATGCCTCTTTTCAGAAGAAATTTCCTTACATCTAAGTGTGAGGATAACAAAGAAATGTCCTAATTATCACTAGAAACTCTATCAATTGCTTTCTACATAATGCATTAAAAATAAATGTAGCTGATATGAAAGAAAAAATAGAGAAACGAAAACAGCATGATTGTAATAATGAAAATATAGAAAGGTAAACAGTATGACTATAATAATAAAAAATAGAGAAAGGTAAACAGCATGACTGTAATAATAAAAAATAGAGAAAGTTAACAGCATGATTGTAATAATAAAAATATAGAAAGGTAAACAGTATGATTATAATAATAAAAAATAGAGAAAGGTAAACAGCATGACTGTAATAATAAAAATAGAGAAAGTTGACAGCATGACTGTAATAATAAAAATATAGAAAGGTAAACAGTATGATTATAATAATAAAAAATAGAGAAAGGTAAACAGCATGACTGTAATAATAAAAATAGAGAAAGTTGACAGCATGACTGTAATAATAAAAATATAGAAAGGTAAACAGTATGATTATAATAATAAAAAATAGAGAAAGGTAAACAGCATGACTGTAATAAAAAAAACAGAGAAAGTTAACAGTATGATTGTAATAATAAAAATATAGAAAGGTAAACAGTATGATTATAATAATAAAAAATAGAGAAAGGTAAACAGCATGACTGAAATAATAAAAAATAGAGAAAGTTGACAGCATGACTGTAATAATAAAAATAGAGAAAGTTGACCTCATGATTGTAATAATAAATTGTGGGAAAGTCAGACAACTGAAATGTTTGAGAGGTATGTGTTCATCACACTTTGAATTATGACCTATAATCATGTTCTCATCACACTTTGAAGCATGTGCTAGCATCATGTGCTCATCACAAAATGAGGTATGCGTTATCATATATGTATCACCATGGACAGCATTTTAGTACTGTGTGTTCATCACAGTAAAGTATGTGCCAGCATTCATCACAATGTACAATATTCACCAGTGTCCTCACTACATCTCTTTTCCACAAAATTGATAATTCTTAGAGAAAAAATTTGCTAGAATATCAAATTCATGCACTTCCATAGTGAACTTTTCCTTCTTCAAACAACAATAATAAGCTATTTACTTATTCTCACATTGTTAAATATTGTACCTGATAATTACATGATACAGGATTTTAGGCAAATTTTTAGTTTCACATTGCATGTTTCCAATCATTAAATCTGGGAAATTAAATAGGTTAGTACTCAGCTCTTACAGAATTCTTGTGGAGATTGAACCAGGCACCACAGCTAAAATGCTTAAATGCAAGTGGCTATGAGGAAGTGTGATTTATAAATAAATTATCATGTTTTTACAGCTCAAAAGTTACTATCTTTATAAAATATTCCTCAATTATAGATGTGCAAATTTAAGAAGTCATGTGGCTTTCTCAATCTCACACAAAGGGAACAGGGTTGGGTTTACTCTAAATTAGACCACTGTTTTCTGTAACTTTTCTTTTTTGCTTGTTTTTGTTTGCTTTTTGAGATAGGATTGCTAGATATAGCTTTGGATCCTGTCCTGGAATTCACTCTATAGACCAGGCTAGCCTGGAATGTACAGAAACTGCCACTGCCTATCAAATGCTAGGATTAAAGGTGTGCACCATGTCTGCCTGGTGATAGCCTATCTTTTTTTGTGCTCAGACATTCTTCAGAGCATCACTGGCCAGGTATAGACATTCGAGCATAAGCTAAAATTTGGTGGAAAATGGGTAGGCATGTGTGGTACCCAAATTAATTCAAATTAAAATTTTATAATCACCATCCATTCACCAGCTAGTCTTGACTGACATTTCAATAATAGTTGTTGTTTCTAATATTCCATAAGAACATGAAATATAGGGATCACAAGAAACAGAGGATGGAAATGAACAAAAATTAGTCATCAGTCACTAACACAATTATTTTGTTTAGGCTTGAAGATGTAGTATAGCTCATATCAATAGCTTCTTATCTATGAATAATAAGACTAAGAAGACAAATTTAAAACTATTTGTGAAGCAGACTCCCTGAAGTATCTATGTACATGTCTCAGAGTATCCAGTGCTAACTAGTAAAGCATGGTTTCTTTAGTGTGGATTTCCTGCACTCAGTACAAAATTTGATAAGTTGGTATACCACTGCAGTTCTAGAGTTGTGTGTGGTAGGCAATGAAAGAATGATACCTGCAGCTGCCTGGTCAGCCGGCCTAGGTGAATAAATAGGCCCTAGTTCAGTGATTATTTATCAAAAAAATAAAATTGATTAACTTTAGAGAGACCTATTCTTGACTTTTAAACTTCATATGCATTATGTATTTATAAATATGTACATACAGAGACATGCAAAAAGGGACTATATGAATAATATTTGTGTAGATGTCATGAGGTAGATAAAGAGATTAATGATTATCTATGTTAAAATGTCAAATTCTAGTTTTTAGGCCTACTGACAGGAAAAACAGAACAAAGTGAGTTAGGGTTAGGTAGCTTAGGATTATACTAACAGAAAAGAACAATTTATGTTTAAACAATTAGTGATTTTTTTTGCCTTTTCTTCTGGGAAAAGAAGAAATGAAATAAGCATCAGTGAAGAAGCTGGGTAAGGAATGGTATCCACCAAGAGCAACTTCAGCTATATCCAATTTTATAACCAGCTATGATTGCAAAGAAAAAAGGCAGGGAATTTTAGCAAAGGCTATGCTTGATTTTGTTAAAAAAAATTGTCAGATGAACTTCCTCTAAAATTGGTGAGTGTTGAGTGTTGGTATTTTTTTTAATCAAAATACTAGCACAAGTCAGGATGGAGCAATAGATCAGAAGTAAAGAGCAATTCCTGCTCTTGAGTTAAGTCCCTAGCAAGCATATGATTGCTCCCAACCATCTGAGAACTCCATCCATCTCCATGGGAAAACATTCCTCAGTGGGCATTGTGGAACTAGGCACACACATGGTATACAAACACATGCAGGCAAAGCACCCATAGTCACTACCCCTAGCTGTTATTTTTTCCTTATTATGCAGATAAAGAAAAACAGATTAAATTACAGGTATTGAACATTTTATTTCTTTATTTCAAAATAATTTATACAATATTGAAATATTAGACAGGATTCATGAATATTAATTTAAAAATAATCAGTTGACTTTTTAGTATGAATGGCTTTAGAGTGCAGCAACTCTCTGATGTCTTTTTCCAAACAAAGAAATTCTAGAAGAAATACATTAAGAATCATGATATAACAAGTCAGAAGCCAAAGGCATTACTTGAAACTGAATAGATTAACATGTCTCATCTCTCCCTAGGATTATAAGCAATGAGGACTGCTAATGAGACTTAGATCACCCCAGCTCCCCATAAAAGACTCTCCAACCTTTCATTCTGCCTGCAAGTCCACATCCATATTGAGGTGGAATTTGGTGATACAGCTGCCTTTAATTTAACCATGTTTCTATGAATAACCCTTCACTCTTGTTCATGTTAGTAATCCCAATAAACCTATTAGCTCACCAAGTTGGGTTTTGATGGTATGTTAGATCTGGTGGCTATCTAAAGGGAATGAAAAGAGATTTGTGTTTCATGTTTCCCAGAAAAATATGGCACACAAGCCTATGAAAGAAAATACAAGCTAGAAACACTGTTACAGTCATTTTCAGGTTATTAACTTGAGTACTGTAGCAAAACATATGTATTAATAAATTTCTCTGGGATCTACATGAATTGTATATATTCTGTCTTCTATTATTAAGACAAACTTTTAAGAAAGATGTTTGGAATTTTAATAAGGGTAATTTAATGAGAGACTGTACTGTAGTAACAAAGTAACAAAAGGTTTTGCTTCCCTTTGCAAATAATTATAATTGAATAAAAGAAAATATAAATGATTTAAAATGGTTTATAAAAGCAGTAAGTGCATTTCTAAAATATTGCAGTTAAGAATGACAAGTAAAAGTAAGAGTCTTCATTCTAGCACAGATAATTTTTGGTACACCTCTTTGTTTTAGTATATTTTAAAGAAATTGTCCATTTCATTTGTTATTGATTTAGCTTTTTAATTTTCCTTAATGAAGAAACTATAAAAATTTATACAAATATTATCAATGTAAAATATAATTTTGGAAAAAGAACTACTATAAAAATTCAGTGCTCTTGAAAATGTATACAATGTTTCAATAGCATTATAAATATTGCAATTTTTATTTAAGATAGTTCTTACAATCTTGTACCTCATTTGCTTAATGTTGTTATTTAATAATTCTTCTATATTTCCTCATGATTCTTAATTCAGCTTATATTATTCTTACTTGTCCCATGAAGAAACATTTGTTTATTTTTGATATTTGTTAAAATTTATTTTTGGTTTGTTTTTAAATATATTCAGTTTTCAACATTCTTTATAGGTACTACAACTTTCCATGTATCTAAAATTAAATGTTTAACTCATTCATTTTCAAAATTTCTTTTTACTTTTAAGTAATTGTGTCATAAGTTTTATTCTACTTCACACTATGGCTTTCATGACATCTTGGCAGATTGCCATGTAGTACTGAGCTGGTTAAATTCATGTATCAACTTGGCTTGTGAAAACACACCCAGCTAGAGAGAAGTATGATGTAGTTTTTACTATGGATATTAAATAATCAGATTTAATATTAGGATTTAAATATCCAGACAGAGTAAGTAGGAGATAGAATCACAAAACGATCCAGAACCTTAGTCGGAGGAAAACACAAGACCAAAATGAATCACAGATGCAAACTTCCTTACATCTTATATTTGCACACTGAGGTACTTGTTCTCTGCACACTTGGGCGAGTCATCTCTATTTGTTATGTGTCTACAGGAAGCTCTGACTAATACAAATATTTACTTCTATTAAGTGTTGGAAACTGCTTGTGTCAGCAGAGGGGATACTGTGTCAAGCAGTTCAGAAATCATCTCAGGCATCACTTTCCATCACTCACCCATCTCCCAAAATACCTTTTGTAATAAAGCCTCTCTCTAACCTGGAACTCACAATTTCAGATAAACTGGACCTACGATTCCAAAATGTCCCCCTGTCCCCATCACTTCTCCATGGATTACGTACCCAGACTAAGATATCACACATTTATTCTGGAAATTCAATTATAAGTCAGCATGTTTGGACACCAGGCATTTTATCAACTGAGCACCTACTCAGTGCCTTAAGTTGTAAGTTTTAAAATTTTAATTCGTTCATAAAAGTATTTAAAATACTGGCTTTTAACTTTTATTTCATTTACATTATTATAATTGTGTACTTCTACCTTTTGATATTTACATCTTCTGTTAATATATCATGCAACTTATTAAAATAGCATTAATTAAAATTTTAAAAATCAGTATTCTGGAGAGACATTCAGCATTGGCTATTCTTCCAGAAAATCCAAGTTCCCTTTCTAGTACCCACATTTCAGCTCAAAAACATCTGTAACTCCACTTACAAAAGACCCAATGCCCTGCTCTTTTTTTGAAGGGAAATGGATGTATGTGGTATATAGATATACAAATAATTCATATACACAAAATAAACATAAATACTTAGGTATGTAACATTTAATTTAATTTAAATTCTAAGAATATATTCTGTTTTCACAGAGCTTAGAGATTAAAATTTACCATAAAAATTGTGATAGCTTTATTGAAGCACTAAGACTTTATATGATAAAAAAACAGAAAGGTATTTTGACTTTAAATTTGGATCTACGGATTTGTAGCGTTGGAAAGGAGGTTTTCTTTTGCTTCCATGGAAGATGAGAAGCTGTGGATTAATTCCAGACTATTGTGGTTTGATGGACCAAGATCCCCTGAAAAGTCACCATGGGCATCCTCAAAAATTACTTTGGCCTACAAAAAGCCCAAGACAGTTTGGAGAGAACTATGCTCAAATTCCCAAATATTGTTTGTAAATGTTTGTTTACATTTAGAGGGGTATATGAACAGAGATGTATATTTTAAATTGGTATGGATCTTGGTCTATTGATATAAATTTGAGGTCAATTTTGTTATATGTATATTTCTGCTTTTAAATAAATATTGTGTTTTGCAGTTGATTTAAAAATGTAATATATAATTAAGAAATAAATGCTAATAGTCATCTATAATAGTCAAGCTTGTAGACATGTTAGATTTTCTAGATATACAGAAGTATATTTCAGATGGATAGTTATTCTTCAAAACTCTCAAAGACTGCAGAATATGGCATTAAAATATTTTAAAAACTTAGGACCTTTCGTGACTGTGTTCACAAATGGGATATAAACTACACCAATATTACTAATTTTATATCAATCCTTAATATTTAAACACTCCCAAGATTTTCTCCTTGTAATGCCTTCACACTGATATTTTATTAATAAAAGACTCAAAATTATTGTTCTATATAGAGAGCTATCCTTTGTTTTTATTGCTCACAGGCTAAATGCAGGTCCTGGCAGGGAAACATGTTTTGGAAAGGAGAACAAATTGATTTCTTTATATGCCATGTAAATGTTGCTGTTTCATCCTGTCTCTTTACAACATTTTAGCTAGAGATAGTTAAAGAGTTATTTATCCTTGCGCTCCAGGCAATGGTGTAGCCTTGGCTCCTCTTTTATGGGATATAGAGCCACATGTGTCTAAAAGTCACATGTCACAGAATTCCTGTCTTTCCACCGAAATGTGAAAGAAAAAACAGAGTGGAGTTCAGGGATAGATATTAGCACTCAGAGTAGTAGATTAATTAATGAACTCATTTAGTCCCCTGCAAACTAGTGTTCATGCACTTTTCAAATACAACCTACACAGAGAGAGTTCTTAGAATTCATGAAACAGGTTTTCTACATAGGCCTACCCTAGGTAACTATGATCAAAGCAATGGCCAGTAAGAGTCAGTTTACTTATTTTTCCTTGAAGAATACTCAAAATTATTTATGGAAAAATCACCTCATGAGCTCATATACAAACCCACAAATCCAGAATTCAGCAACAGACAAACCTAAGCATGTGCACACTTAACAAGTGACCCAGGCCTCTATTTATCAGGAAGTAATGATTTATTAGAAAAATTCATTAGGACTATCTGGGAGTCTCTCAGAATGAGGCTGAACTTGTACAACATCATTGCAAAATGGTCACAACTGTATGTCTACATTCTTTGATGTATTTACATAAAAGAGTCAGGCCTAAAAGAATATTTAACATATTTCTATGGAAGAGTAATGAGGAATAAATGAGTGTAGGTCTTTACATGGAAATGATGGTTCATGATTGTGAAAAAGAAAAACACTTTTCAATCCAGAAATACAGTTGGACTGACATGTGGGTCACTATAGGGCTTAAGGATTCTAAATGCTGACTCTGTCACAGGCAGGAGCACAGGCTAAAAGTGCTGAGTCGGAACTTACTTGTACTTTCTGCTTGACCTGTAAGACTCTTCTTTCATTTGGGGCAGTTAGTTTGGAGAGGCCCTGATATTTCACATGCCTACACATATCTTTACCCTTGTTATAGCATCATCTTTACTGGCAAGTCTATGCACTCTTGTATACAGGATTGATCCTTAAATAAGTAAAAGAATAAAATACTGACCTGCTAAAGATCACATTTCTAATTAATTAGTAATGAACAGTATAATTTCAAGATTAAAAATAAAATCAGATCAAATTGTTCTTCAGAGAAGCCCCATTTCCATCAACTTGACTTTTCTTTGAATATTTCCACATACATACAAAACAGTAGAACACTGTGCACTATACACATTGCCTCGTGCCTTCCTTTCTCTGCCTAGTACAACTTGGGTATGTTTCCATGCCAGTACTTAGAGAACTTCTCCATTTTTTTGTTTTATTTTTATGTAATTTGTCCACTTATTTTACATTCCAATCACAATTTCCTCTCCCTCCTCTGTTTCCATTCTTTCCCCCTGCACTCATCCAATTAACTTCTCCTCCGTTTCTGTTCAGAAAGAGGCAGGCCTTAAGAGACAGTTTAGTTAATCAAAAGACACATGTTTTGTTTGAATCACAGGCGGGGAAGACACTGAGAAACAGAGGTAAAAGTGCTCCCTTATATTTTCTTTCAGAAATTCCATAGCATTTGAAATTAATTATCTAGAAAACTTCTATCATTGCTGTGTTTCCATTATTGTTTTATTTCATATTATGATGGGTCAATGATCTGAAATATGGCTTATCTACCCAAATAGAAAAGAATCATTTACATTAAGAGTATCAGTTAAGATCACACATTAATTTTCACTTTTTTTTGTTGTACACTGATCCAGTCCCAAATACTTAGAAGGCTGAGCTTTCTGTCTCAGTTAATCAGAAAACTGGTAATTTTCAACAAGAAAGTATAAAAAGAAAGCAACATCAGAAAATGACATATGTAAGAATCAATATCTGTTATAAAACCCCATCAGAAAAAAATCCACAGTCCATACATTAAGTATGTGGTGCTGAAAATCTACATGTGTCTTAGCAATTTTGCACAAATATTATTCATCACAAATAAGCATCAGGAGTCTTTCCTGGAGGAACACTGCTGGAAAGATATGTTGCTCCCATGGATCCATTGATCTTCAACAAAATTTCTGGACCAAGATATTTGGTATGAAAATGGCTAGTAGAGTCATAATTCTTTTTAATCACAACAGGGAGGTCATTTCCACCCTTCTTTCTTTTTTTTTCTTTTGAGTGAGTTATAAGCTATTTAAATTCAGTAGAAATCTGATATAATCCTCACTGTAATATGCAGAATTAAAAAACATCCATTGTAGTACATTTATATCCCATTTACCCACTTAGTATAATAGAGTAATATGGTTAGCCACTTGCAGTGGACTTTGATTCTGCCATCAAATTTTTCAGAAATTTGCAAAAGAGGAGCTTAAATTCATTAGTAATGAGATGAATATGTGTTTCTCTCATGGGTCTAAAATATAGTGTAACATTAACATCATAGTAGCTTCTGTGATGTACATAGCGCAAGAGGGCGTTTCATCAGTTTCCTCAGAGTATTAACTATATTTATGGTGGGAGGGGCAGGGGAGGAAAAGGAGAGTCTCACTTCGTACCCATAGCTGGGTCAGAACTTGTTTTGAGGACCAGGCTGTCCTTGTGTTCACATATATCTTCCTTCCTCTGTCTCTCTAGTGCTAGGATTAGAGATATACGTGACCACATCTTTGGTGGTTTAAATATTATTGTAGGAGCCCTGGTTCTCTAGAATATACATATAATTTTGAGGGAATTTATTAATTTGTCTAAATTGATCTGAAGCTGGATGCAAACAAGCAGATAGATACCTGAAAAGATTTGACATTGTTTTCTTAAAATATTGTTTTATTTTCATGTGCAGAAATGCTATTTCAAGTGGAAGTCAAGGTGAGACACAAGCAGATCTCAGCAGACTTCAGCTGAAGGGAGATGTATAGAAAGTGAGCATTAGCTAAGAATCAGGTCTGGTGAGTTTCCCAAACGGAGACTCTACTTGTATTACAGAATAGTTAGGAAGAGAAATGCTTTATGCTTTTTATCTCATGTTTTGTTTTCTGACCTGTGGAGCAAATGAAATAAAACAAATAACTACAGAATATTAACGTATTAGTTCATGATTCTTAACATTTATAAACAAGATGCATATGCAAATTAATTGGATCTCTGTATTTCATCCTTTTATTTATGGAAGAACAATCCACTTTTTTCTCATAACTCTGAAAACATTTGAGAGATCCTATGTGTTTAGGGTTTCAATTATCTAATAGATAAAATAATGTACATTTTTACTTAATATCATCAGAGTATTTTTTTCGAAACTCATTACCTTAACACTAGCTTTCTTCAGTTTCCATTCTGGGTATTTTACTGTAAATAAAAATGTAAGATAAACAATTTTATTACATTTTATTTTATTTGTGTGTGTGTATACTGCCATGACAGTATAAGCTTATGGTGGGCAGAGGATAAGTTGTAGGATTCACTTTCCAGATTCTTAGGATTGTTGGCAAGGAACTCCAACCAATGAATTATCTTCATAATTTAAATGATTTAGTTTATTAACTGGGCAATGATAGAGTTTTAGATATCTCTGTAGGAAGAAGTGTTTAGAGTCGGACTGAGTACAACTACTGTTCATTTACTTATGTTAAATTTTAGATGTGATGTTGAAATGAAACTACATATGCCTGAATTATAATCAAGTCAATATTTTGCAAAATAAGATCAGCAAGTGAAAACCTTATAAAGAAAAAGAAGAAATTTACATTAAAATTATATAAAGCCACCACCTTCATCATCCAATTCCATACCCATACTCCTCATGACCTACCAGATTTAGTTTGATAAATATCCACGGCCATTCTGTATTTGTTTTACTGCAACCTGCAAGGTTGGGCCTGGGACTCACAGTCACTGGCCTCCAATCACAAGGTTAAGGTAAAAATAGGGATCATGCAATCTTTGGAAAAGCTGGTCCAAAATCCAAAAAGTGGCATTATGAGGGTAGACATCAAAGAATTCCTTATAATTATGAATTCATGAAATACCTCTGATCATCCAAATAAAATGAAAGACATCAGGGGGTTTAGATGCATAGGATATGATGAGAAAGCACACGCAATAAAGGGTAAGAGCTGGGATGGGAAGACAACATGAGTGTAACTACATTAGAATTAGATGTTTCCAGGTAAGCTATTTAAAAATAGAACATATAAGCTCAATAAATTAAATATGACTAAAGAACTCTCCAAAAGATGAAATTGTCCTTCAGGGTTCCTGCTTCACAGAAGAAACTGCCAGACCTTCTCCAGAACAAAGAAGAAAGTAACTGATGAGCTTTGGCATCACAAGGCAGAATAGATCTTCAAATCAGCTGCTTCATGGAAAAGTCTGCCAGATACTATGGGCCTATAGTCTGAAGATGGATGCCCAAATGTTACAGGAGAACTTTGTATGACTCTCCAGGCAATGAGATGACTCTGTCAATTCTAGAGTTTTGGAAGTTGCTTACAATGTTCTTCCTATTAACAGGTAATATTATATCTTTCTGGGATCTTTGAGAAATTTGAAGACAGAGAGTTATAGTTTGCTCAGTTGTGATAAAAGATAATTAGATATAAATCTTTAGACTCACAAAAATAAGATAGAAGATAGAGTATTTTCCTTAATTTTTCAAATGTAAATGGACTAAATATTGTAACTGTAATTCATGTTTGATAACTCTTTTGTATATGTAAATTTACTATGCTAATGTTAAAAAACTTTCCTTTTTGTTTAAACAGAAAAGAGGAGATAATGTGGGATGTTCTTCTTATATGTGTTGATTTACTGGTTAATAAATAAAGCTATTTCAGCCAATGACTTAACAGATTAAAGTCAGGTGGGAAATCCAAATAGAGATATAGAAAGAGAGTAGGCTGTGTCAGTGAGATGCCAAAGGAGACACATGCTGGACCAAACCTTACCAGTAGGCTACAACCTCAAGGCAATATATATAGATTAATAGAAATGGGTTACTTTAAGATCTAAGAGTTAGTCAGGAATAAGCTTAAGCCATTGACCAAATAGGGTTTCAATTAATATAGTTTCTGTGAGATTATTGAAGTCTGAGCTCTTGGGAAATGAACAAGCAGTCTCCACCTACAGATTTTGTATTTTAATGAAATCATTTGGAATTATTAAAAAGTCATTCTAGATTCTTTATTTCTATGGACTTATTTTGAAATTTGTTTATTAGCCAGAACCTAAACAATATGTTAGACATCTAATAACATTTCCACAATTAATAATTAACTAAATTTATTTTTATGCTTTTGTCATCTAAGCTAATGGAAGGACAAGACACATCTGAAAGGCAGTTTAGGGATGTCACTTGCCTTTCTTACTTGCTAAGAAAATATTTAGGTATCTCCCTTGATTATATCAAACATTTGTTTATTTCAAAATATGCAAAGAATTTGTCTTGCAGTATAGAACAGAGCATAATAGTTACATGGATAAAAGTAAAAGCAAAGGGGATTTGAAGGACAAGAAAATTAATAGAGAGGAGCATTTCCAATTATAGAAGCTGTGTATTACACTCAAGTGTTCATAGGTGCTATATACCTACTCCTCTTCTTCCCCTTCAGAAGAGGAGAAAATGAGTAGGTATGAAATTCTAAGGTAGTTTGATAAATTCATAGATCATATTATTTTATATTTATCGAAATTTATATGATTGTGTCTGTGTGTGTGTGTGCATTTTGAATCAAGTTATGCACAGACAGTGCAATCCTGAATGACCATATACTATCTAACAAAAGCTTGAAGACCAAGCATTAGAAAATCCCTATCAAATTGTTTTTCAGGGATGTCCAAGAGACTCTCCAAACCATTTAATATATTGCTGTTACCCTTAGTTGCATCCTAGAAGTTGAAGGTAAGTTCCTATTGATGAAGAAAGACATCACTCACTTTGGACACAAAGAGATTGAGTTTGACATTATCCAAACACCTCTTCCCTAAGGATTAGGCTCAATGGTACTGGAAGTTGCTACACAACCATACTAAAGATGAAAAACAAAATCAAGTACTAAATTTTTCAGGTGAAAGAGAAAATTGCAGAAAGTTACAGGTAAAATTTAAAATAAAACTCCAATTGATAATTTACAGCACAACCCCTAGAGAAAACTTTTAAGATCTAGAGGGCCAGAAAGCTGATTACAAGACTGCTGTATATTCTAGATACAATGAGAAAACTGCATCCACTCAATCACATCAATATGTCTGACGAAAGAAGAATTTCACAATGAAAACACCAGTTGACATGTAAACATAGATGGGGAAAATCTCATGGTGACTCACCTCTAGAAGAAGAACTACAGGAAATTAATAACTACTTCTAGAGGGAGAAAAAGTTTTCCTTAGGTATGGGTGCCTTGATTGGCTTTTAAATACCACATGATTGTCTGAAATACATATAGATACAAGCAGTAATAAATGGTGTTTATATATATATATATTCTAATATATAATAATAATAATAATATTTTTTAAAGAAGTGGATTTCAGAAATTGAGAGGGCATGGAAAATGTTTGAGAGAGGAGGAAGAGTTCTTTATGCAAAATAAGCATATATGACTATTAGTTGTTTTAATTAATAAAACATGAACTACTCATATTTATTGTAGGTTGGAGTCCAGTGATTTCCTGTGCTGTAACATGAAGGGCCGGCTTGTTGGGGTTTCTGTCCCGCCCAGTACCCCAC
>LOEQ01011866.1:0-10192 GCA_001685075.1 Bramus lutescens
GTTTGGATGCTCACCTTCCTAGACCTCGATGGAGGGGGGAGTACCTTGGACTTCTCATAGGGCAGGGAACCCTGACTGCTCTTTGTCTGGAAAAGGAGGGGGAGGGGGAGGAAATTTTGAGGGGGGTAGGAGGTGGAAATTTTTAATAATAATAATAAAAGAAAGTTATCATAGACTTTAAATTTGAGAAGAGTAGTATATTTTATCAAAGATTAGATTTGATTTTAATGAACTTTCCTTAGGTCTTTAGTTGTTTCTGAACCAACAATAAAATTTGGACTGTTTAGTATTCATCAGAAAGCCACTATTTTCCTAGATTTCAGCCTCTTTTGATTGAGCACATACAATTATTTGATTCAAACTATATGCCTGGCTAAAGATAAGGGTAAAAAGAAGAGATATATAACACAGATTTACAATAAGATTCAGAGTATTTTCTGATTAGCTTCAGGCAGCAAGCAGTTGAAATTTAGACTTAAATACTTTGGAAAGGGGTATAGTTTTTTTATAGGAATCAACTATAGAATATTGATGTATAATCATCAATTATCATTTCCTAATACAGTATCTAGAGTGATGCTCTAGGTTTTGTCAAATTTCCAAAAGAAAAATATATACTATAACAGCTTATATTTCTTATTGAATTCTCATGAATTTTCTTTTCTGTATGATAATATAAAGTACAATGTTAGCCTAGTATGAAGTTCTGATGTGAATGGAGTAGACACAAGATGAGAAAGTAAAGCTACTTTATTCATTTCATTGACTTGGGGATATTAGTTTATAAGATATCTTTTTGACTTATTCTATTCCTCTGTGATATTCAAATGAATTACATAAATAGTAACTTGGCTTTACATTTCAATATAATGTCAGTAAAATCAAATATAATCAAATTGTAGCCTTATTATATTGAATTATAAGTGATGATTACTTTTTCCTTCATGAAGAAAGAAGTAAGATATTATAGTATTTGTTGTCTAGTGAAACAAAAATATCTGTATGGGTTTTCATGTACGTGTAAGAGTTACAACTCAGTGTCCTACATCTGTGTTTTCTTCTGCATATCTAAGATACTGGATAGTAAGTATACTAATATTAGGAATGATAGTTATTTGAGACTCTAAGACAATAAGAGATTATTGAGTTGTATGATTTACATTCCCATGGCAAAGTATAATAATAACTAAAGAAAAGCTTCATATTCCCACTCTACCAAATAACTTAGGTGAGGAAATCNAAATCAAATATAATCAAATTGTAGCCTTATTATATTGAATTATAAGTGATGATTTTTTCCTTCATAAAGAAAGAAGTAAAACATTATAGTATTTGTTGTCTAGTGAAACAAAAATAACTGTATGGGTTTTCATGTACGTGTAACAGTTACAACTCAGTGTCCTACATCTGTGTTTTCTTCTTCATACCTAAGATACTGGATAGTAAGTATACTAACATTAAGAAAGATAGCTCTTTGAGACTCTAAGACAATAAGAGATTATTGAGTTTTATGAGTTATATTCACATGGCAAAGTATAATAATGACTAAAGAAAAGCTTCATATTCCCACTCTACCAAATAACTTAGGTGAGGAAATCAAGGTTTAAGGTACTACATTTTTGAATCATAAGGGTTTTGTTTATTGTTAACCACCTTCAGTGCTGATACCACCTTCCTCCTTATAGTTTTTGTATTTTAAATTTACTAAATTTGATTTTAACATTCTCATCATAAAAGCAATAAATTGGTGAGCTATGGATATGTTAATTCGCATGATGCAATCTTTATATAATGTATATGCATATTAGAATGTCCTATTGGAGTGTCTACAAACATACACAAATATTGTTTGTAAATCAAAATTTAATAAAACAGGAAAAGTTAAGTCTATGTAATAATTAACCTTATAAGCAATCAGTGCTGACACAGGACTCCAAATTCTAATGTAATATAAAAGCAAATTGCATACCTTCTAAAATAAGGTTATATGCTACAACTATTTCTCTGTGGCAATCAGAATAGTTTTAAGACATTGATACTTTGAGGGAAAGACTTTTCATGAGGCTGCTGATAATCAGGTTTGAAAAGGAATGATTACAAGCATGGCTAGTAGTCTCTAAGGGGTAGTGTAAAGATTATGAGCAACAACACTGAGCTGCGGGTTGAGGACAGCAATACTTTTTGCAACTTATGAAGTTCTGAAATCTGAAGACAACAGATTTATTTTGTGTAGCTACAGAGGCTTTCACTATGACCAATAGACTTTAAAAGATAGAAACATTTATGTGCTCCATGAGCTGACTGCTGGCGCTCTATGGGGAATTGCATTAGATGACCTTGCAGATCCCTTCAAGTTACAGCATTCAAGCTTCCGAAAAGAATCCAGCTGCTTGTTAATCCTCTCCTCACCTTCAGCCTTAGGATTCCAAATTCATTTGGCTGGAAAAGAATAAAATCACACAAAGTCACTTGGTGTTGCAGTTTTTCCACACCAAATACAGGTATTTCTACAGTTTGTGGATAACTGTATTGCTTTGTTTTTGCCAGTGTGATTTTTCTCTATTATCTGTCTGCTGCTCTTTCCCTCTGTTCTGATTTTTAAATTATTTTTCAGCAATGCTATTATTCAAACGCAGTGACGGCTAAATTACAGTACAGTTACACAAAACTAAGACCATCCTTAGCATCATATGCTTGGTACTGAGACATAAATCTTTGAACAGTATATTTTAAGTAGTTGACTGTCATTTATTCATGTCTAGAATGACTTTACAAATGGCAGCAGCAATCTTCCTGAAGTAAGGAAAATGGCCACTGCAAGGCATTTTTAAACATTTTTTTTATTATAGATACAGTGTTCTGCCTGCAGACCAGAAGAGGGCACCAGATCTCATTACAGATGGCTGTGTGCTACCATATGGTTGCTTAGAATTGAACTCAGGACCTTTGGAAGAGCAGGCAGTGCTCCTAACCACTGAGCCATATCTACAGCACTGCAAAGCATTTTTACAGGATCTATTTTTTCAATAAAACAGATTCTTCTCTCATGCAATACACTGCAACCACAGTTTCTGCTCCATGCATTCCTCCTACCTCCACCCCTGCTCTTCTCCCCCAGATCCACTGTCTCCATTCCCCTTCAGAAAAAAAAGGCCTCCAAGAGACAAAAACCACACATAACAAAACAAGATGCAATAAGGCAAAGCGAAAACCCTCATATTGAGACTGAACAAGGCATCCCAATAGGAGGAAAAGAGTCCTCCAAGAGCAAGCAAGAGTTGGAGACACACGGGCACCCACTCTAAGGAGTTCCTCAGAAACACCAAGCTAGCAGCTAAAACATATACTCAGAGGACCTGATACAGACCCTGGCTGGGCTTGTCGTTCCATTTCAGTCTTTGTAAGACTGCATGAATCTTGCTTAGTTGATTTGGTGGGCCATGTTCTCCTGGTGTCTTCCATGCTTTCTGATTATACAATCTTTTCTCCCCCTCTTCCATGGGCTTCCCTGACTTCTGAGAGGAGCGACTCGATGGAGACCTTCAATTCAAACCCTCTCTCTTTGCATAATGTCTGGTTGTGGGTCTCTACACTGACTTCCAACTGCTCCCGGAAGAAGCCTCTCTGATGACAACTGGACAAAGTACTTTAAGTATCTATCAGTATAGCAGAATATCATTAGAAATAATTTCATTGATCTTTTTAGACCAGTTGTGTCTGATTCTACCCTAGGTCTCTGGGTTATCAAGTTCCCATTTCCCAGCAATCCATACAGTGCATGGATGCCCTCTCATGTCATGGACCTCAAATTAAACCAGACATTGGTTGACTACTCACACAAGTTCTGAATCACTGTTGTCCAGACACATTTTATAGGCAGGACATACTGTATGTGAAGGGTTTTGTACCTGGGTTAGTGTCCAGGAGTATCTTTCTATAGTCTGTAGAGTACCTTTCCTCGTCAAAGAGACTAGAATGTAAGGGTGAAGGCACCATGCAGACTACAACAGCTAAACCTGTGTTCGATGAGCTGTGAGGATGTTGTCCTCTGTGATGGGGCCCCAGTATAAGTTTTCTGAGAGTGATTCTCACCTAGCATCAGCCTGGGATGTTTCAGAATTTAAAAATCACTTCATGAAATCTGCAGACAAATGGATGCAACTACAGAAATATCATCCTGAGTGAGGTAATCCAGTCCCAGAAAGACAAATATGATAAGTATTTAGATACTATGGTATATTGTTAAAATGGCATATATTCACTTATAAATGGATATTAGCAATTGAGTAATTGATAATCAAGCTACAATCCACAGACCCAGAGAAGTTAGGCAAGGAGAGCTCTAGGGGAGATGCATTGATCTCCCTGGGAAAAGGAAACAGACTGGATTTTGCAGGTGGACTAGGGGTAGGTGGGAATAGGACTGAGAGGGATCAGGTAGTGGGGAAGAGATATAGGGAGAGAGTGTGGAAAGAGACAGCTAGAGTTGGGAGGTATTTGGAGGGGCAACTTGAAAACCTAATGCAGTAGAAACTTCCTAGAATCTATGAGAGGGTGACCCTAGTATGGACTCCTAGTAATAGAGGACAAGGAATCTGAACTGGGCATGTTTTGTAGCCAGGCAAGGCTTCCAGTGATGGGACTGGGTTGCATTTGGTTGAGTTTTTAACTGAGGTGGTCTGGTGGAGATCCCAATAAACCCAGGCAACACATTTTTTGAAAGAAGTCTGTTAGTTCATCTCATAATCTCCATTAACTCTTTCCTGCCAAATAACTAAATGCTTTAAACTACCACTGTTTTGTCTTAATTAGTAGAAGAAATATGTAGCCTACCACATTAAAAAAGGCCATCCTTACTAATCACATGAAAAAGATGTTCAATGTCACTAGGAATCAGTTAAATGCAAATTAGAACCGTGGTGTGATACCACTATACACCCACCAGAATGGCTAAAATTAAATTGACTGACAAGACAAGGTCTTTTTATGTGAAGTAACTGATACTCTTGTGCTTTGTTGTCAAAAATATAAAATGCTATAACAATTTAGGAACAATGTGGGCAGTTCCTTCTGATTAGGCATCCACCTGCCATGAGACCTGTCATTTTGACTTCTAATCTCACTTCTCAGGAGAAACAGAAACATATGCTCACAAATGTTTAAAATAACCTTAATTATAGTACACCAATATTTAAACAAATTGAATGCATTTTAATAGGAGAATGGACAAATTATAGTATGCCCCCACACTGAAATATTATTCAGCAAAAACATTTGTTCTTGACACAGGTACTTATGTAACAGCATGGATCACTATTACATATAAATATGTGAAAGAAACCAGACACAAAAAGTGCACGCTATATACCACACTTCATTTCAAGGACAGACAACCTAGGTCTGGTGGCACAGATCTATACTCTTAGCACTTCAGAGATTGAGTAAGAGAATAACGTGTAAGCTATACAATATGATCTTGGCTCATCTGGTCTGACAGAGAGAGAGAGAGAGAGAGAGAGGAGACAAATGAATAAAATAATCAAGCTAATAATTTTAGAATGATTGCTTGGGATAGGAGTTGTGATGAAGGGTGAAGGGTTAACTGAATCAACTTCCTTCTGGGATGATGTAAATATCCGTGTATATTGATTTGGGTTTTGGTTACAAGGTATGATCATTTGTCAAAACTCATTATATTGTGTTTTTGATTTATGTATTTTATCTCTAAATAAAGTTTACATTAAGGGCATATGAAGATGGATTTCCAGTAAAGTCTGAGCCCTAGAACCCATTGAAAAAGGTAAGATATGGTCTTGTGGAATCCATAATCCCAGCACTGGGAGCTTTATGGAAGATAGGATTCCTGGAGCTTGATGGCCCAGCTAGCCCGACCAAGTGAACTCCAGGTCCAGTAAGAAGACACCATCTCAAAAAAATGAGGTTGAGAGTGACTGAGGAAGACACTTTACTTTGACCTCTGCAGTCCAAACAAATTTAAATATATGCGTAGATATCCTCACATACAAAATTTGTACACAAGCACATGAACACATATATGCACAATACCTCAAAATAAAAATAGGATAATCATAAAATTTTATGTTTATCTAAAGCAACAACCTTAGTAAGGAGATAAAAATCTTAAGATACTCAGGTGATGGTCTAATCAGGATACAATCCCTATGTACCTTCAATGTACATAAACTCTGCTGTTTTGCCTGAATTACTACTCATAGATATTAGCAACTTAGAGGAGGATATATTCTTTAGCTACCAAGAGATCTTGGCATTGTCTGCAAACTTAGCTGTTAAAACATATACTTAATCTTAAAACGATTCTAATGCAGAATATCTGAGAAAAGAGTAGAGAGATCAGAACCTTACATATGGTATTTCATGGAAGTCATTGTTCATCATGTAAAGAATATGGCATTAGGTCCAGACAGGTTCTGGATTACAATCCCATGCATTTTCATTAACTCATGCTTTGGAGTGTGAAATTGAGCTCTTGGTATTGCTAACAAATAAGTGAACTGAGGATTAATCAGTATAAGCCATCTAATTCTCTGGGTAGCATGTGACTTTTATATATCTAAATGGGAGCTATTATCATTGCTCTCACTTTTATTGCCACCAGAATATCCCAGAATATGCTTACAAATATCTTTCCTTGCTTATGCATCAGCTCTTTCACATTGTCAAGCCTATTCTTTAAAGACATATATTGAAGCAAAAGGCAAAAATTAGATTCTTTTTGAAACTGGAAATACTGATTCAAGTTCTAATTTTGTGATTCTTGGAAGAGGAGTTGAATTAACTGAGGTTCAACATTCTCATTTGTAAAGTGATGATAGTAATAGAATAGTATCTTCCCGATAAAAGTGAGCCATAGAACTCTGCCATAAAAGCACCCAGAGTGATACGGGGGCAGAGAAGATACACAGAAAGTAGTGGTATTATTAGGCTCAGAAAGTCACAATGTATTCTGTGTATAAGTAGATGGATCTACTTATTTGTGCCCTTTTTATCTCCTTCATTTTTCTATACATACTTTGCTTTTCTTTTTCATCTTTATTCTTTGTTACCTGTTTCCAGTTTGAACTAGTCACTTCATGTGCATGCAGTGTGTGCTAAATCTGAGCCTTCCACATACCTAGGCTTGGATACCATAGTTGATCTTTTCTTTTCTATTTAAATTAACAACCTGAACTATAATATATGTCTTTTCCTCTTAGCCAGTATTCCCCTCTTGACTTTGGCCTCTGATGCTATGGATGTTGCCATTTTTTCTGGGTGCCCTGAACCTAACATGTACCATCTGTGACTTGACATAGTGCCCTAGATTCTCTTGGCCTACCTATTGCCAAGATTCAACACCGCCATTGAGTAGCTAGCTATTCACTTTTCCCTGTATCTTAGATTCCCAATTGTCTTGTTCTATTAGAAATAACAATTCCATTATACATTTGTTGTAGTTCTTAGTGGCAAGCAGATGGTTTGTCAGCATCCATTTTCTGTCACCAAGAAAAAACCCTGGCAGTACTGTTCCATTGCCCAATATAGTATATAATTGCCTCATGTGATTACTTAATATTAAATAATATTATAAATTCAGTCAANTTTTAAAGGCTCAGTAGTCACACAAGGCTAGTTGTTATTACATAGGACAGTCTAAGTATGGGATCCAGGGTAGAGCAAAGAGAAAGAATAACACCTGAAATCTGCTATGGAGAGAGGGTAGAGTGCCAGAAATATTTTATCTCTGGCCTAGCCATCAAATGGGGAAATATAAAATAATGTGTAAGGCATAGAATTGAAATCCAGGTGGTCTGGGTTAAAAGTATGCCTCTGACATTAGATAGCCATGTGACTTTGAGTAAATTGATTTGTTTTTCTCTGGATGGCATTCCATGAGTAAGTTTGGATCATAAGAACTATCCACAGTAAATGCTGGATTTTTAAAACATGTTATTGTTTGCTATTGTCATGAAATACAGAAATAATAATCTAGAAACTGGTTTAACAACAGTTATCCATCAGTAATTTATTTTAAATTATGAGTTAGAAAAGTAATTATTTAAAAAAAAACATTGTCTGGTTAGGATATGGCTGTCTGTGGTATGTTAGAAATAAGAACTCAAAATCACATTACATGTCTCACACTTGAGACTGTATCTGGCTTTCCTGGCAGAGGAGAAAATTGCTCGCTCATTTTATTTCCATGCTGAATTTCAAATCCTAGGGAGCCATCCAAAGTACATGTGGAATAAAACAGCAAGAGGTCAGGAATGGTCAGAGGGGAGTATTAGTCCCAGAAATTAAATTGAAAAATAATCTCTGGAAAGATAGCAGTTATAGCAGGTGGGGAACACCCACTGAAGGATAGATCAAGAAAACAGGCTAAGCTTTTCTAAAGGGCACAATCTTTGAAAGGGTCATATTTGGCAATGAAAAGCACACAAAGTATGCATGTATACACTCATACACACACAGAGACGTATGCGCACATACACACCAAAAACAGCTATAAAAATGAAAAAAAATCTTCTTATCCTTACCATATTGATAGGTATAGAACTACCTACAAGCACAAGGATCCATCCCCGTGTTCAGAAATACTGCCAAAGTCTTTAAGTCCTAATTTTTCCTTCAAAGAAGAGAGTTTGTGGTTCAAATACACTGAAAAAGTATTTAGATGACCACATCCTTATCCATCCTGGCTTTTTTTGAGGATGCTGAAGGACATCCTAGATAGAAATTCTCTTTTGGTGTTACAAGCCATGCCTCCTAGGCCTGCCCCAGGGCCTCCTGAGAAACAGGAACTTGGGCCTTTCCCTTGCATTGGTTAAGCATCAGTTATTTTGAGTAATGACTTTTTGAAAAAAAATTGTTCAAAGAAAAACTACAGAATGTTCCAGCTTGTGCACGCAGCAGATGTCTTAACCACTGACCTTTACCGTACCCTGCTCCCTCAGCCAACTCCCTGCTTCCCTCTTACTCTGCCATTACCCCAGTTCCTCATTGGAGGAGTATATAAGCCAAATGCTTTGCTTCAATAAATGAGACCTTGACAACTGCATTTTGCTTGGACTCCTTCTTCTCTCTCGCCCATGACCATTTCTGGTAGTGCCTCTTCAGACCCTGAATAACTGGACCTGCTGGACGGGTCATTTTGGTACCTTCTCTCATCCTCACCTCAAGTCCATCTATCCATATTCACTATTAAAATACATCCAGCAACTGAAATAATTTTCTTGGAGCTGTATGAGACAATAGTTCAGTCTGATAAAAATTCAAATGAACTTTCCTTAGGAGTAAAATCAAGTAATACATCTGGTTATCCTGTTGAGGACAGTTAAAAATATAGAATCTCTTTATCAATAAGTAATATTTTTCATATGTTCAGGTGCTACAAATAGTTCCTGCAAAGCTAGAGAAGAAAACAGTAAATATATATTTAACTAAATATAATATAGTTGTTATGATTCATGCATAGAAAGTGATAAGTAGATTTGATAACATTAAAAGATATGATACTGAAAGGATAGCCCAAGGGCTTAAACACAAAAGCATGTGATACCATGCTTACAGTTGGAAACACAATAAATGCTGGGCAATTACATGCATATTGGGTGGTTGTGATAAAAACTTTAGATTACATACTGGTAGTAATGCTTTTAGTGGGGGAAGAAAATTATATAGTTTTAGGCAATAATTAGGAAATAATGTTGGGAGGAAATGCTTTAGATGAAGTGTTGAGAAAGTTGGAAAAATCAAAACTGATTTCTACATTTTTTAACCTGAATACTTTCATGGATTTAGATCCCATTCATTAGGAATGCTGGAGGAAGTCTAAATTTAGGTGTCTGTAAATGATAAACCAATTTTGAGAAATGATGTGTATATATTCTCTATTGATAAGTCAAGTGAAAATTAGTTTTTATTGAAAACATTTTTTTCATAAAACATATTCTGATCATGGTTTATCATCCTCTATCCCCTCCCAAATAAACTCTGTCTCCCCACACATTCAACTCCATACCATTTTCATATCTCTCTTTAGGAAACAAATAGTGAAATTAACAAAAGAATAAAACAAAGAAAAAGAACATGAAATCACACACACACACACTCCATAAAAATCACAAAATCAGAAACCATAATAAAAAGAGGACCAGTAAGATAAAAAAAT
>LOEQ01011867.1:2016-18918 GCA_001685075.1 Bramus lutescens
TATGATAAAGGTTTTGGAGAGGTTAGGAATATAAGGATCATACCTAAATATAATTAAAGCAATTTTGTGTGTTTTTATTTTTAATAATTGCTTTTCATTTTGCATACCAAAACCCATTCCCCCTCACACTCCTTTTCCCGCCCCCAACTCCCTCCTTCCCATCCCTCATCCACTTTTCAGAAAGGGTAAGGCCTCCTTTTTGGAGTCAACAAGGTCTGAGACAACAGCTTGAGGCAGGACCAAGCCACTCCCTTATCAAGGCTAAGCAGTGTATCTCACTATAAGGTACAATTGCCTCCAAAAAGCCAGTTAATGTACCTGGGATAGGTCTTGGTCTGACTGCCATTGACCTCAACAGATCAAGTCACACAACTGTCACCCACATTCAGAGGGTCTAATGCGTTCCTGTGCAAATTGCCTAGCTGGCAGTCCATAGTCCCTGATTTCCCAGTGGCCCTTGTCAGCTGACTGTGATTTTCCCCATCACACTCTTGACTCCCTTGTTCATATGATCCCTCCTCCCTCTCTCCAACTGACCTCCAAGAACTCAACCCAGTTCTTGGCTGTGAGTCACTGCATCTGCTTCCATCAGTTACTGGATGTAGGCTCTATGATGACAATTAGGGTAGTCACTAATCTGATTATAGGGGAAGACTCTCTCGACTACTGTTAGGAGTCTTAGCGGCGGTTATTCTTGTGGATTCCTGAGAATTTCTCTAACATCAGATTTCTTTTTAACCCCATAATGACTCTCTCTATCAAGTTATCTTTTTCATTGCTTCCCCCTCTCTCGTCCTTCTCCCAACTCAGTCTTCTTGATCCCTCATGTTCAAACTCCCCTTCCCTTCCCTTCTACCCTCCTCTCAGTTTTCCCAGGAGATCTTAACTATTTGCCTTCCTGCGTCCTCAATGGGTGTCTCTCTTAGGGTCCCCCTTTTTGCCTAGTTTCTCTGTGATTGTGGATTGTAGATTGGTTATCCTTTAGTTTACAACCAATTATGAGTGAATACATAACATGCCTGTCTTTTTGGGCCTGGGTTATCTCACTCAGAATGTTTTTTCTTGTTCCATCCATTTGCCTGCAAATTTCAAGGTGTCATTGCTTTTTATTTACATTTTTCAGACTATTAAAGCGAGAGGACAGTTTCATATTTATTCCTCGTTCCCGTGAAGAACTTCCAGACAACTTTCCAAAGGAAATCCCTGGGGTGTGCTATTTCCTGGAGGTAAGGACCAGTCCAAAGCCACCAAAGCCTTCTCTGTCTTCAACAAGAGTAAAAAAGGTTTCCTACAATATTGGCACGATGTTTCTCCGGGAGACAAGCCTCTGAGACCTGCTGTGGATCAAAGACTCCTCCAAAAAAAGCACAAGCCCAGAATATGGTTCCCAATGAGGGGAGGAAGACATTGCTTCTCTTCCAATGCTCTGTATGAACATGTAATAGAGTTTCTGTGTCAATGTCATGCAATAATCCTTGAAACAGTGAATCACTGCTGACAAAAAAAAAACCAGAAAATAAAACAAAAAACTTGGATGATAGGATGAAAAAATACAATGTATTCATCTATATGAATGTTTCTGGTCATATATATTTTATTTACACTTACAGGCCCCTTTTCAAAAGTAAACAATAAATAGTACCTGTGCTTTCTTGCTTGTCACCCATACAGTTATCTCTTCCTATATATTTGTACCACTTTTAAATATTCTCTAATTATCTTTTCTTAAATAGACATTTCATACATATACCATAGCAGTGTGATTAAACTTCTAAGCAGGAAGAATTGTAACCCAGCAAATATTTTAGGGATATTACCTATTTTTATAATTATCTTCTAGATAATTACATTTCAATGAATATGATTAGACATTCAGAATGTGTTGTTGTATTGTTGGTATTTTATGTGATATTAACATACTAATCTAATATAATTTTGTTCATTTAGAGAGATTAGTGCTTGAACTAAGAACAAATATATCTGAGGATATCAGCTGTTGAGAAACCACATGTCTGCTTAGTGAACACATCTTTCAGATTTATTCATTATAGCTTGGAGTCCAGAGGAAATAGAATTTTCTAGGAACAGATAAACCTGTAACTAAGATTCCGGAAAGACCTTTTTGTAATTTTCAAATGCATACCAGTTAAAACAAATTGCTTTACAATACTGGGCAATTTTCAAGTTATAACTTGTTAGTTTAGACAGAGTTTGAAACCTTAAATAGCCCTCTAGCAAATAACATTCTCATGACATGATGTATTAGTAAATTCCTTCCCATCTGGACTGATGCCTTCTGAGTACTGACTGACAGTCTCAGATAAATCCCTGAAACCAGCATTACTGACAAAGGCCTGTCAGGACATTTGCTTTTTATTGCCTGAACACAAAGCAATGAAAAACCCTGGATTTCATGGCTTTGAGACTCTAAAAAGTGTATTCTCCTACATTTTTGTTTATAAGGCAATTAAAGCAGCAAATCACCTCAGCAACACTAGAAAGAATGGGCCTAACTCTCTCTCTCTCTCTCTCTCTCTCTCNTCTCTATATATATATATATATATAGAGAGAGAGAGAGAGAGAGCACCATATATATGTATATATATACACACATTTAAACCTATCTGCGTGTATGATATATATATATATATATATATAGAGAGAGAGAGAGAGAGAGCACCATATATATGTATATATATACACACATTTAAACCTATCTGCGTGTATGATATATATATATATATATATATTGCATGTTCTACTAAATTGATGGCCTGCTACTAATAGCCAACACTGCATGAAAAAAATTATTAGAGGCTCACACTGAAATTAGGAGTGCACAGTGTGGTGAAAATTTTTATATTTGGGATCAGATATAAAGTCTAAACTTTTGAAGAATTCAATGGCCTGAAAACATTTGCTATTTTGAAATATTAGTGGGACCCATTCTTACTCCAGTATATATACTCAGTGGTAACTATGTTTACTGAATGAGATATATGATTTTCTGTTCAGGGATTTGGAGCTGCATTAAAGATTTTCAGCACACTTTAGATAAAGTATATATTAATTTTCAATGTCATCCATGATGGTTAATCAATGACTTCACATTCTCTATGTGTGTTACTTGGGAACATTTAAAATATGCAAAGTACTTGCTTTGATCGTGATCTTTCTAATTTGAGCTGGGTTCTTGCCCTGGTGTATTGGCAACACTAGTTTAACAACCTTCACATAGAGAAGGCAAGTTATAACGACTCTAGTTTCTAAGCTCTTACCTCTTTCTGCAGGTATAGGTCTCTGTCTTTTACATCTCACTGATAGACACTCAGGGAATGACTTGGAGGCTTTGTAGCCTGAGGCTGATGTATCCTCATGAGAATAATAATAAATGAATTTCTTCAAGAGACTTGGGTATTAGCCCACCTTCTTCAGAGTTCAGGGATTGGGAGAAGTTGTAGGGAGTACAGCTGGAATAAGTGAGAAAAACAAAATAGGCATGCTCATATTTGAAAATGCCTGAAAAAAGATGAGTGTCTCCTAACTGTTGGGGAACATGGAAAGAGAGCCATGCTCACCAAGTTCACTTATGTCTATTATGTATAATAACTGTGTTTATTATAATATATTTAATTATCCAATACTGAATAAACATATTCTGTAACTGTAAGGCTGAAAAAAGGTTTCCAAGGAACCATCCAATCTACGTCTATACTTTTTTCTAAAGACTTGTTTGAGCAACTACCTTTAACACACAATTATTCTCCCTGTATTTAAGAAAATATATGAAATGTACACACACACACACGTGTGTGTGTGCATTTTAAAACCTATTATTTCAAATACACTCCATTATTCAGTTATTTCTTATAGTGCTCATGTGAGAATTTGTTCATTTATTCTCAGTTTTTTTAAGCATCACAAACTTTATATTTGCTTACATTAGTTTACACAGAGAGGAAATAGCCATTACATTGTCAGAAATGTCACATTAAAGAGCATTATAGAAATCTCTTATATATCACTGACAGGAATCTATAGTCTTCAAATACTATAATTTAAATGCATTTCTGAAGACATTATGTGGAAATAGTTTATTAGTTTATGAGTTTTCCAGACTATTTCAAATGACCATAATAGTTTCAACATTGTTGTGTGTGCTTGTGAGGCACTACATAAAATGGTATATATATCTTCATTCTGGCTGCAGTCACAGAAGGTAAAAGCTATGGAAATTTAAGCTTTCATTATTCCTTCACAGTGGAGTTCATATGTCCTATCTTGGGAATCTTGACTGCAAATATGAGATAGTATTTTGATTTTATTGACTAATATCACTACATTACTATCATATACTTACAACTCTTAAGAATGTTATATTTTAGTGTGTCTGATTGAAAGGAATTTAGAAAAGTCCCCATATAAACAAGATTGCATATTGGTGTAATATGTTTAGCTCACTGTAAAATAAATGATTTCCAATTAAGCATACACTTAGTTTATCTGATTGAATGTTGGGTTATGTAGCTAATTTAGTAAAGGGACTTTGAAACTAGACATTATTACCAACAGTTTCCTCAGGCAGAAGGATCATTTCAAAAGGAGAACACCATTATCTACAAAAAAAACCCATCAATCTAGCATAGTTATAATCTCCATATAATTGTTCAAATCTTCCTATATAGGTTCTGTCTTATAGACTTTAATAAATAGGCAACAGTGGCCACAATGAAAGAGTAAGATGTCTCAGAAACATGGTTGAGCCTTTCAACTACCATGTAGCAAAGGTTATCTGTGACACTTTCTAAAATCCACCTCTGTTCATTTCTCCTATTGTATTTTACACTACTTGGGATTTCTGTTTCAATGCTATATTATATGTGGCGTGCAGTGAGTTATGACCTGCAGCTCTGACACAGATAATGATACGTGAAACTGGATACTGACCTGTGGATTCAGCACACATTCATTCTCATAGTTTCAAACTTTCCCATCTCATGTAATGACTGTGATATCAGGATAGAGATACATGTTCAGGAAGTGGACATTTATGCCTCTTGAAGGAAAACAAAACATAACATTAAACAAAATATAATTCTCAAGTGCAGCAATGCTTTTTAACTTGCATATTCTTCCAAGGAGTTCTCACAATACAGCAAAAGTACACCGAAACAAAGATTTTTACAGTGCCATCAAACTCCATACTCTGTGTATAAAGGGTTTTGTTGTTAACTGAAACATTGGGTCTACACTTGAGCAGAATTAAGAGGGTCTTGGAAATTATGACAATCACCATTAACAGTTGCTTTGTGGCTGTCTTTTGAGTGTTGTTCATGTTTAGGGCAGAAAGTAACAGTGATGTAAGTTTCTGTATTATCATGTTCTTTCATAAGACGTGGGTTATGCCTCCCTTGCTATCTTATGCTCTGTGTGCTCAGCAGATACCAGCTCAACTCCTGAAGCCCAGACCCCATCAAACATCATTTCTTCCTTACTTCTGAAAGAGAGAGTAACAAAAATGTTGCTAATGCTTGGTTGAGGTAAATGAACCCACACTGTTGGACCTTCCTTACCATATTTAATTGTGCCCAGTCTGTGAGACATTAATTGTGTCTGCACTTAATTCTCTTTCTTCAAAATACAATCTGGCTCTAAGCACTTTGTGTAACTCCTTGAATATTCCTTTGGAAACAATTTTACATACATGAACTTTCAGCCAATGAAATCTAATGATTCAAATCTCACATTGTAGTTTGGTTCTTTCTGTTATTAGATTGTAGGTCTACAGCTACCAAAAACTGGTTCTTTAGAAAGTTCTATAAGCCTGTATAGAAAATGTTAGCCCAAATTCCAGATGATAAGAGAGAATAAATTTGTTTGTTTTATGGCCCGTGCTCACATAAGTGTGCCTAACTCACAGTCAATTTAACCTACACATAAGTCATGTTACCATAATGGAACAGAATTGTTGTTGGTGTTGGCTCAGGTCAGAATCCTTGCAGTGGTGAATAAAGCAGAGCTGCTAAAATTCTAGAGAGATTAATATAATCTTGGCAGACCCTGTTTAGATAGTGTGCAAAATTTCTTCCTCACACTTGATTCAAATAACCTGGGCCTCATTGTAAGTGTCCTGATACTTTTCTGTTTCCTCTTTCTTCCATTTATTTCATTGAAAAGAATAAGACATATTGATACATTCATAGTACAAGAATAATCACAAGTCATTGAATCCCTTCAAACTGTATTATAAAATACTGAAATGTGTGTGTGTGTGTTAATACACCTGCATGCACATGCATGTGCAGCATTCATGCATGCACATATGTGCATGTGGTTATTGGGTCAAAAAGAAATGTCATTTGGGGAGAACTTGGGAATATGCAGAAGCAATTTTTCTTTGTTCTGGTATGTTGTGTGTCCTTATTATACCTTCGGTCAAATGCTTCATTGCTTTCATCTGCTGTTCTAATTCAATAATTTAGTTGGCATGCTTAAAAGTGTCTGGCTGGCTCCATAAGAATTGCCTGGGAAATTTTTGCAATGTGAATTTCTGGATTTTTTTTCAGAAACTTGAATTCCAGGTCTCAGTTAGGACTCAAGAATTCAGCATTAAGGAAACCACTCTAGGTAGCACTGATGTTACATACAGATGTTAAATACAGTCAGATATGAGGATTATTGAAGAACACAAATACAATCTCAATGACTACATGTTAATATAAGCTGACTAAGATAGCAATATATTATTTCATTTATAGTTAGTCTGAATATTTAATCACTCTAGACTTCTTGCTATTATTTCTCTCATAAACTTTGAGTTTAGCTTTAGCTTTAAATGTTTAGTCTACTTTTAGAGCATGAATTTTCAAATATATTATGGATAGAAGTCAGTACTGATAAGCATGAGGGATGAATATTGCTCACTATAGAGCTCTTAGGCATACTAGCAATTTTCTTAGTGACCACCAAAACTATGCAGTACATTACATATTCTGGCCCTCACCACTGAGGTACAGCGAAAGAGCTTAGGAAACAAGCATGTAATGAAATGACAGCCTTACTTCAGAATGCTGTGATCTATGTTTGAAAAAGACACCAAGTTAATATTCAATACAATATCTCACTAAGTATATTACACATTGGATTTTATACTTGTCTCAGAGTAACTTTGTAGCAATACTTTATAACAATCTTTCAAGCAATAATTTAAGCCATGGTAATAATGCCATACATAGTGAACTTCCCAGCATTTCACCAAAGTTTTGGGGAAATAGAAACATGGTTTCCAGCAATAATAAAGGTGGTTTGGAATTTTTAAACTTATGTGGTGTTTCACAACATAATGAACAAGTATTGAAATATATTTTAAATATTGAACAAATAATATTCTAATCTATCTCAAAAGTCATTAATTTGCAGAAATATAGTGTATTTCCATCAGATTTTATATCTGATATATAATTTATAAGTATTTTATTATGGTTTTTATTTCTAACACGACATTTATGTACTATTTGTAAAATTGCTCAAATCTTTGGATGCCTGTAGTTTAAAACAGCAAGCAATAAGAATGTATAAATGGAAGGAGAGTGTAAATTGGAAGAGCTGATTGAGAAAATAAACTTTGCTGAAATATCTGTGGATCTTGGCTTGAGAAGGGCTGTCTGGAAGACTGAAGATAAAAAGAGCAAAGAGATTTCTAAAGGTATAGAGACTGTTAGAAGACAGAGTCTTAAAGGAGAGGAAGTTTCCATAGTGAACACTTCTGAATTAATGGATTTCAGGTGACATATTTTGTTGTGTTACTCTTGTGGGCTTTGCTGTTATTTTCAGCCATCCAAAGAGACCCTGCCAGGGTTTCAGCAGTTCTGAGTTTCAGTAAAGCTGTGATTAGAAGCTCACAGGGTTATAAATAGCAAGTCTCTGAAGGTGACAGATAGGATGAGTCTTGGTGGCAGTGAAGAAGCTAAATAAAAGTATCAGAACATTAGACTCTACAAAACAGAGAAAGTCAAACTTATGTCACAGAAAGCCTCCTGAATGTAGCACAGTGCAGATAGTGTGCAGGAGCATTAAATCCAACATTTTCTTATCTCTTTGAACATGTTTGGCTGTTTTGCACTTTGCATTTCCCCATCTCTGACATTATAGAATTGACATATTTTCCTTATTGGAACTTCAATCATAAAGACGGGAAAACGTTTCATGCCATAAAGGCTGTGCCATCACCTTTGGGGATATTCCGTATTACATACTTCTCTTCATACCTTCTCAACCTGAACTCCATATGCTTACAGAACAAGTACTAGGTTTCTGAAAGGAATAGGTTTACACAGGACCATCATCCTCTGGAGTACTCCAAAGAATGTAGGGAAAGAGAGAACGCAGAGCATTTGACAGTATTCAGTGGAGAGACAAATGTGCTCTCTCTGCCTGCTAAAGTTGAAAATAGTAAGATAGCCTGTCATTATTACTCAGAGATTTCTTATTTATTTGTAACTGATTATGCCATGCAGAAATCATTGAGAAAAAAATTTAGGAGGAGTAAGCTCCCCATTTTCAACAAGAATTATCAGTCATAGAAATAATTTAGGATACAGACTTTTTTTATACTGTGTCAACTCACTTGTATATAAACTTCAGATTTGTTAGGGTTTTAAAAAATATTTCCTAAAATGCATCAGGATCTTTGGAAATTAGAAGCTAATTGTGGCTTAATACCTCAGTCTTTATACTGTGGTGATAATACTTGGTCATGAATTAATTACATTTAAGCGATTTTTATTCTTCCATATTTCCATGTATCAAAAAAGAAGTAATAGAGTGGTTAAAATAAGAAGAAATTACATATTATGTCATTGAACAGCATTTTTTAATTCAAGAGTCTTCTTGTGCTTTAATGTTAAACTATTTCAGAGGTTAATAGTCAAAGTCAAAAGAAGTGTGTTCAAGCTTCTTTATATCAAGTCATAGAGTAAGGCCCCTCAGAATTGTTAGACAAATCCTGAAATGAAAGGTAGCTACCAACTACATCTGAATCATTGGAATAACAGAGTATTCCACATCAACCATTGCTAAAAAGAATCCACACATTTCCAAATACAAAAAAAGTCAGTTCTTAAAGCAATTCTGCTTTATTTGCTTTGCAAGAAACATTCGATTTGTTCTGTGTCACCAACTTTCAAGGCTAACAGCAAAATAGCTCTTCTTCTGAGATTTCACCAGTATATTTGAATGTAACCACTTAAAAGCTCCTCCCCATTTCCCAAGCATTGTAAGTTAAATTTCTCCATAAAATAAAGTTAAATACCGAAGCATTAGTAACAATGTGAAATAATCAAAAATTTTATTTGTATAAATTTCCATATTGGAACTAAAACTAAGTTTTCTTTGGGGGTAGATATTCAAAGTTTTTTTGTAGTCACAAGCAGAAACATCAAACCATCTCTAATGGTGGTTCTTTTTCTCTAGCCACTGTGGTGTAGATAATTTATAGAATTATAAAATCATCTAAAGTAATTCAGCAGCAATATTAGGTTATTGACCTGATGGTAGCTGAAATGATCAGGCCTTTTATTTTAATTGGTTTGAAGTTCATCACCAGGAACTTGCAAATTTCAGAACCATCATTTGTTATGTAGCTCTGTGACTGAAATAATGGTTACCTCTCGCTTTTCTTTTGATCCTTAAAACTCATTTTTTTCTATAAAATACAAATTATTATTTGACTATAAATGCTGTTTTAATTTATGAACTAATATGAAATATTTAGGTGACTTCAGCTAGAGAGAAGGAAACAGTAAGAAAGAGTCCCTCTGTAGGGAGAACAAGGATGAGACAGTTTTTCCTCACCTTAAAATTATGTCTGTAGTCTACCCTTGTTAACCTAAGAGAAAGCTGAGGTTATTGATACAAATATTTCATTATGGATTTTTTTTTAAAAATCACAGTATTTATATTAAATAAACTATAATGAAATAGTACTATAAAGTTCAGTGTGTCAAAAGTTTTAGAAAACAAGGAAATTAATAAAACAACTAATTAGAATTAGTATTTAAAGAAACGACAAAAACAAAATTCTTCATCACTGTAGATGGAGACTGTGCCTTTGTTTTCTTGCTGCCCAGACCCGAACAATCATTCAGGAACTATATTAATTGCAATACTCTTTGGCCAGTGATGCAGGTATAGTTTTAGTGAGCTCTTTAATTTAAATTAAGCCATTTCTATCAATCTGTGTATTGCCAAGGGGCTGCGGCTTATCGGAAAGGTTCAGCATGTCTTCTTTTTTCGGTAGCTATAAGACATCTCTTTGACTCTGCCTTCCTTCTCCGAGCATTCAGTTTAGTTTTCCTTGCCTAGCTCTATTCTGCCATCCCAGGCCAAAGCAGCTTCTGTATTATCCAATGGTAATAAAACATATTTACAGCATACAGAAGGGAACACCACATCACACCAGGTCAGAATTTGTTTCTGGTTTGAAAATTTAGTACTATGTCTTCAATTGGTATTTGCTACATTGTAGCATAGCCTTTATGCTAATAAAAAGCCAGGTAGAAATTCAAACATCATCTGCATCAGCTGTAGTTGCAACTTAAATATAATAGACCTGTATCATTTCTAAATAAATTTCTAAATAAATGTCTAATGAATGGACTATATAAGTAGATACTATGTAGGGCAACTAATAGTCTTTAAATGTGTAGGAATTTTAAACTCCTATACTCTCTATCTTTCCATTTTAAATCCTGTATTTTCCCTTCCTCACTTTCTCCTTCTCTATTCTGTCTTTTATGTCTCTGTTTCTTCATAATTCTTATACAGTGCATGATTATAGTATTTTGCTCTTTGGGTTAAGGCTTCTCTTTTTCACATTCACATGACTGAACACTCTGTAGACTAGTGAGTCAAAGGTTAGAACTTAGCAGAGATCATTTTGGAATAGTTTAACTTTAGCTGCTGAAGGTTTTATTATACATGAGAATCATTGGTCTATACAAACATCTTTGCAGTCTCATGTGAAGTATCAAAATCAGCATTTTAAAGCTGTGCCTTTAGCTCTGCATGTCTTCATTTAGAAAAATCTTTGCATAGCTAAATTTTCACTTTTCCATTAGACTTGAAAATTACACTGCTAAAGACTGAGAGATAGAAAAGAAGCTTTTTTTCTGAAATCTGCTTTCAAAATTTTAGATACATCAAATACAATTTGATTTCATAAGCTCCTTTAGGCATAAGGGATACACTGAAAAACTTCTTGAATACTGCTCAAGGAAATGATTGGCATGTTATAGTTTTTCTAGCTCTTAGAGTGTCTGAAAACACTCTATATAGAACTTATGTCTATTCTGCTGAACAAACAATTTGTGGCAGTCTCAGGTTTCTTAGCTCTATTTCCTTTGAGGTTTTATCCCACAACAGTTTTAACCACAGTTTTGAATTAGTTAATACAATTAATGAATTTCCATGGTCTGAAATTCAAAAAACACCAATTCTGATCTTTTAAAATTGTTTTAACAAGGGGTCAATCATTTATAAATCTCAATCTAAAACCATTTAATTTTTAGGGGAAATTAGATAATGTGTAGAAATGTATTTGCTTTGTAAGGGAAAATAATTCAAAATATCTCAAGAATACTAATGAAGAAGGCAAAAGAGGAATTTTAGGAAACACACCTCAACATTTGAGTAAGTTTTGAACCTTTTAAAATCTTGAATTTTCCAAAATTGAAAGTGTTGTGATCTCTGTGTCACTGTATGAATATTATATTCAAGCTTCCATAGAATAACATTACATTGTCTCTAGTGTTGTAGGAATATTGTTTAATTTTCCTCTTTAGGAAGATATCTTTCTAAAATCAAGCATCCTATATATTGTATTTCTGTTCGGGGGACTGAATCTGGGACCTTGTGCATGCTAGGCAAGTACTCCATCTGGAAACTACCCTCCCAGCTGCAACATTTTATATTTCAGTTCCCATTTCTAATTATATTATTTGTTATACACCAAAAATCCTAAATTATGATCACATAAAAATGAAGATACAAATCTCCAAAAATTAACAACTCCAAACATCAACAACTTGGTTCGTCATCTTTTATTTATCCCATTCTCCATTCTGAATTTGAGAAATCAGATAGTAATCACCAATCAAGTTGAATCTTATGTGGTTGTTGACTGTTTTATTCATGATTTCCTTATTAAGAGCACTTTAGTTTCTAAAGTAAATTAACACTGACTTAAATATCTTTAGCTTTCTCATTTATTTGGGAAATAGCTTTAAAGTGATTTTTAAATGGGATAAATACAGATGATGCAAATAAGAAATTAAGCTGTGAGCCCAAGCCCCCATTTTTGGTCTCCCTGTGGTTTTTGCTTTCCACTGAAAATCAACTTCTAAGATCCCAATGAACATAATCTACATGCTAACTGAGAATAGACTTTAAAGCAACAGTTACTTTATTGTGAAATCCAGTCCTACTGTCACAGTTGGCCACAATGTGAGAAGATTCAGGAGGTTGGGTAGGAAAAGAGTCCATGAAGAGAACTGTTACCTTTTTGTTATTGTTGTAAGATGAACAATTTGTTTCACTTAAAACACAAAGAAATCTTTCTGAGAGTTTGCCTTGGAAAAAGTGTAAATATTGTAATGGCTCCTGGAAATCTGTCTTGTTATGTTTTTAAAGCATACCAAGCAAGTGCATTCAGCAAAATATATCATTCCTCATTGCAAAATCAACTTATCTGAATTCAGCCAGTTTAACTATGAGCTGCCATTTCACAAAACCAAAGGGTCCCATTTCCCAAACAGTATTTTAAATATCAAACTTATCCTGATCATTTAAGATCTTAAGATCAACACTCCAAACATTCAACACTACACAGTAAAAACTAGGTGTCTATGTTAATAGAAAGACACAGTTATGATGTGCTAGGCTTACACTGGTGTCCTCCGCATGAGGTAATTTTTTATGTAAATAGATTCTTGAGTTATTTTAACATTTTGATCCATTTGTTTGTTGTAATCTCATGGTTCTAAATTTTGGACATGGCTTGCTGTAAATAATTATACATATGCTATTATGCTAGCATATAATATTTTGTGAATCATTTCTTTTCAAAAATCTAGTTATCACAAAGTTAAATTATAATACCATCAAATAATGCCGAGTAAATGCACTATTATATATGTAAGGCATGGCTAAATTACATATATTTTCAAATGTCAAGCAGTTTCTCATTTGTTTTATTTTAAATGAATGCATCTCTTAAACATGTAACATTTATTTTTTTAAGTTTTATTTGGTTTTTCAAATTATATTTTAAAGTATTTTTTACCTAATAGCACAGGTTTCAAGAAAATTCTGATTAAAAAAATCAAATATGCTTTATTTCTCTAGGATTTTAAGAATAGTACCTGTAAGTGTATGGAAGTATTTATAAAATTATAAACATTCACCATATCATCTTTGTTTTACATGTATCATGACTTCTTACCTGTTTGCTTATTTTATCTATAATTATCTCAAATGATACACAATGTATATATAATGTTTCATGATGAAGTAGTTATTGTATGTGTAGATGGCAAAAAAGTGAGTTTTTACATGAAAAAATGAGTAATGTGCTCCTGGAATTCTTCAAAAGCAAAGTGGAAATAAAAGTCATGTGTTATATTTACATGATTCAATACAGAACTCTTTAAATCATGCATCATATACCTTAAAAGTTGAAACTGTCACACAATATTTAAATCAATAAATTATACCAACAAAAGGAGTCTACAGATTTTTAAAAGTTTTTATTATTATTATTCACAATGTGAGTAACTGAGGATAAGGTCGAATAACAGATGAAAAACAATGAGAGACCAAATGAGTAGACTGCTAAGAATGTTATTTATGTGGCTTATGATGAATCTTGAAGACAATCTTAGTCCTGCTTAATTGGATTATTTTTATAATATGAAATCTGTTTCTAATTCTGTTACAAAAGACTGTTGCAATTACTACATTCTTTCATGTTCTGTTTATCACATAGCAGAGTCATAATTCATCCATCTTGTGACCAAACAGTTACTTTACTAACAGGAAAAGTAAAGCACCACTGTCAGAGATAAATTACAGCTAAATGCCCACAGAGCACCTGTCAGGATTTCATGAAGCACATTTTGTGAAAAAACTCATGATCCTGCATTCTTGTCTTGGAATTCTTAGAGTCAAATTACCTTTGTTATTTTGTTATCCCCATCTTAGCCTATTTTCTGGCACCAAGAATACAGTAATTGCCAACTAGCAAAGCTAAAGTATTCATATGTGTTAATGCTCACAGAGGTCCAAGGTCAAACAGCCACCTCCATTGACAGCCTTCTTGCTAGCAGAGTTCTTAAGCATCAGGGTTTCCAGTGATGAGATAACTTTCAGTCCTGGAAGCACTATCTAGGAATATTCTCAAATGTAAATACTAATCACCTCCCCACCAGTACTATCTGCAATCTTCAGGTAAGTTTCTTTACATTTAACATCTCTTACTGGAGATTCAGCCCTAACATGAATATCAGGGGACAAGTTATGTTCAAAATGTAGTCAACCTCTCATGTACAACTTCTTGATTAAGACCCAAGTAATCCTCAACAAAGCAAATATAGATATTTCTAAAATTATATGTTCAGACATTTGTCTTCCAGACAATTCTAGATGGTCAAATTGACAATCAAAATTAACATTATGTGATTCAATATAACTGTAATTTTTTCACCTGAGACTTCCTTCAGAAGCCTATTTTGCTCCCTTTTCTTTTTTGTGGAACAAGATTGAATCTCAAGTCTCTCTTTTAAGACAAGATTGAATGGTTTTTATTTTGGAGATTGTTAATTTCCTTGCTCTAGCATGTGATTTATTTGATGTTCTCACTTCAAAGAAGGCACTGGCTTACATTTAAACATTATTTGATACCATATTTGTGTTTAGTAAGTTGTTGTCCCTGAAAGAAAATGGTTGTGGGAGCATAATAAAACCACATGTCATTTCTAAAATATGAATGAATGAAAGGCAATCTATGGATTTTGTATGAATTCTGTACAATTTTTGAGAGCATTGATGACTCAGGTGGTCTCATTCTCAGGGATCTACATTCAGCATATTTCAAAACACAGAGCCACCTCTCCAAGACTAGACAAAGTCTTCTTTTTCCAAAGGCTAAGCTCACAAACAATATTGGCCATCTTTAAATTCTAAGCTCAAGACTTCATTTGTCTGTACCTTCACTGGAAAGAAGTTATTGAAAGTCTTATTAATCTTACATCAATGGACTCTGATTCTTAATTAAATATATAAATCAATTAAAAATTAAACAAATTTATTCTGCACATCATCTTACTCTAATATTGATTTTAATATACAAATGCAATTCTGCAAAATCGATGTTAAATGTCTCAATCTCTCATTACATCAGTGTGTCAGAGTTTCACAGTTAAGCTTAAGAATAACCAGGATGAGTCTGGTTGTCTGCTTGCAAAAATTAACTTACATAGAGATATTTATTTTCGTGTTAAAGGAAAGAAGGAACTACAGATGGAATTTAAAGTGAAACATTAAAAAAGGAAAATAATACAGCATGTGCTTCCTGGCCTGGAATATTCTTAAAGCAGGAACTTAAGGAATGGCAAATGTGAAAAGAAGCTAACATTTCAGGATGATGGCTACTTCCTGAGTTTCTGACATCATATTATAAATACAACTTCCTATTCTGTGTTTTGTTGATGACACTCACTGACACAAAAACATATAAAGTGAGTTTTAGGGTCGAGGCCAAATCATGCTTCTTTTAAATTATTAGCTATATCAAGGAAAGATATTTTGGAGTAGGATGTGCAAAGTTATTAAGCTTTTATGATTCTATCTTTCCTCTTCCTCCTCACTCATTTGTAGGCATTTCTGTATGCTCTCTATAAACATGCTCAGGGTCATTGATAACACAATTTTGTGGTAATATCTACTTCTATATGGCTGGAAAATTAATTTTTTTGAATCATTGGTGAGGTACTTTGTTATCAAGATTCCTCATTAGAATACTGGGACCCTGGACTTACTAGCACTAATGGAAGAGGGTGAGAATGACCTCATTACCTATTGCAAATTAACATTCTTACATATATAGAGAGGCTAGGTCTGTTGTGAATTCTTAAAATACTCTTTGCCAGTTGAAGGCATAAGTCACAAAACAATCCCACACCAGTTTGGAATTATGATTAGTAAAAGGGTTATTTATTTAAGGGGAAAACTTACAGATCACCGTCCCAGACAATAAACCTCTGCACAACCAGGAACAAAGTCTTATAGCTGGAAGAGAGAAGCAAAAGAGAGAGAGAGCAGGGCTACCACTGCTTTTTAAAGCAAAAGAGACCATGCCCAAGTGGACTGGTACCTTAAAAGCTATTGGCTGAAGGAGCAGAAGAAGCTTCAGCAGCACCTCCCCCTTTTGTTTAAGTAAGAGAGCTCCAAACCCGATACAAAACAATATACACTAAGAACAGATATCAAGTATAAGATTAGAATTACAATCAGCCAAACAACATTAAGCAAGGAACATACAGTAAATGTTTTAATAAACATTCTATCTTAAGGAGTCTAAGTCTTGTATTGGAAATGGCTTGGATAGATCATAAGAGGACAGTAACTACAACTCTTTAATCTTCAACCCCATCAAAGGTCTGAGAAGGGAGATACTATTACTTGAGCAGGCAATAAGTACAATCAAGTAGCTTCCAAAGTGAGCAATATATGACAGAGACAATTAGCTACCTGACCAATCACCAAAAAATCACTCATTTTGCAACACTGAAGCAACCAACTTTGGCTATGGCCTAGCATAATTGACAGACCATTTTCAGAGGCAGGAAA
>LOEQ01011867.1:39183-49648 GCA_001685075.1 Bramus lutescens
CATCAGCTCCCGCCTCCAGGTTCCTGCGCTGTTTGAGTGCCTAGCCTGGTTTCCTTTGATGAGGAACAGAATTGTGAAAGTGTAAGTCAACAAAACCCTTTCCTCCCCAATTTGCTTTGTGGTCATTGTGTCTCATCTCAGCAACAGAAACACTAAGACAAGATCTTTAACATTTTCACTTAAATTTATGCCCATTTATTTTAAAATCTGAACTTTTGTAAATGGGATTGTATTCTTAACTTTTGTTTTAGTTGATCTTTATTGGCTTACTAAAAACTCCTTGTGTGTGTATGTGTGGGTAGGTTTTCTGTCCTACTTTGTTCAAAGTGTTCTTCACATGCCATCTGGTGGTGTTCATGTGGTCTTTTAAGTGTAGGATTATTTCTTGCTTCAAAAAAACATAATGATTTGATTTGAGTCCTTGTCCCATTTGTTTAAATGTCCTTTTTTTCGACTAATGTTTGAAGCATTGTACATAGGAGTAGAAATGATGCTTCAGTTTTCCCCTCTTTGGTTTAATAGTGATTATAGGCCTGTCATATATCTTTAGTTATGTAGAGAGATGTAATTTCTTTTTCTGATTTCTTCAGGTATATTGGTTCAAGATATTCTGGGTTTTCTCAAAGGTTTATTCTACATCCATTGAGATGATAATGTGGTTCTTATCCTTAATATGCTATATTACATTAATTATATTTTTGTATGTATTTTATTTCATGAGTATGGGTGTGCACCTCAGTATATATCCATGAACCACAATTATGCAGGTTTCTTCAGAGGACAGAAGAAGGTGTCAGATCACCAGCAGCTGGAGTTACAGTGCCAGTCTTCTCACCTAGAACATTCCTTGATTTATCACATTTGCTCTTGTCCTCTTACCATATATAACATGATGGCCTTTAAAGACTGATGAGCACTTTCTAATGACATAAAAGAGTATAGACCGCTAAATTCTATTAATTTGCTTATTTAAATAAAGTGTATGTATTTTTTTAAAAAATATGACAGTGTGTTGATTTTTCTAGAATGGATACTTCTACTCGAGTCCTCTCATACATCAAGCTAAACAAGCCCCAAGTTGGTTTCCCACTTGAATTTTCATATTACTTCACAGCAAATTGCATAGTGAACATGAATCAGTGATAAAGTAAGATGCAAATGCTCTCCTGTGCAGTAATGATCTACTGGGGTGGATGTGAATACTTAAAAGGGAGGAAAACATGATTGTACACTTGAAAGCTGTCAACATTTGAAGGTCAGCATTGGTCTACCAGTAAAGTTCCTTTAGCCAAATTTCATATGAGAGTATTTCACAATAAATGTTCACCCTTATGAGATAATCACAGTACCAGTGATTCTATACAGTAGTTTCATGCTACTTGAATCACAGTTCAAGTAGAGGGAAATGCCAGGTTAGCTTCTCTACTACAAAAATAATAATAAAAAAACCCAGTGCTTTCCAAGTCAGGTATCTTTTTTGCCTAGGAAAAACTATGTGTGCAGATTCATTTTCTTGTTGAATTTCCTTCTTCACTTACTCACTCTATAATTTGAAGAAAATGGCAATGTGATACCCTCTTAATTATGGGTACAAGTCTTCTTACAATACCACAGAGTATCTTGAAATATTAATTAGTTTTTCCATTTATGTAGAATTAATAAATTGAAGTTTTGCTCCATACGTGAAAACATCATTTTAATGTTCCTTTCATCATTTTTTGAATATACTAAATGGTCTGTCAGTCAGTAGAAATTGAGGGTTTCTTTATAAACCCTATCTTGGCATTTATTGAATCTATAAAGTACCAAGCTATAAATTTATGACACAATGGTAGAAGCATAAAAACAAGCACACACATGATCAATGGAGTATCCTTAAACCCAAAGTCATACAAAAATCAGGTTAAGCTTGTTTTACAGCTTGAAAAGATTCAACTTTTTCTTCTATCCAGTTCCTGAAAAAATCTGTGAGAAACATAAATTTTGGGAGGTAGAACTACAAGTCAGGATTCTAAACTGAGGAATTTTACTTTGGATTCTGGAAAGGACCCTATACAGCATCACGGAAGCAGACAGGACACAGTTCATGTCCTGAATATTTGTTTCTCTCTATAACTTAACATTGATTGAACCTGAGGAATTAGCAGAATTTGGAGCATGGTTGAGTAGCCATCATTGTTCTTACACCATTTGTTTATGAAGTGAAATCTTCAATTTACCCAACTGCCATATCAACAGTACTTAAAATATTTGTAACAAATTATGTCTTATTTGTTTCATGTGTTTAAAATATCAGATTTTTCAGTTTTAGGAGGTCCCATTTATTAATTGTTTCTCTCAGTGTCTAAGCTACTAGGGTTATATTTAGGAAGTAGTCTTCTGTGCCAATGCATTCACTGAACCTCCCACATTCTCTTCTATGAGGTTCAGTGTGGCTGGCTTTATGTTGAGGTCTTTGATGCATTTGGATTTGAGTTTGTGCATGGTGATAGATATGGATCTATTTTCATTCTTCTAGAAGTTGATATCCAGTTATGGCAGAAACATTTGTTAAACATGCTTTCTTTTTTCCCTTTTTTATTTTTTTTTTGTCAAAAATTGGGTGTTCATAGGTGTGTGCGTTAATATTTGGGTCTTTGATTCAGTTCCATTGGTCCTCCTGTCTGTTTTTATGTCAATACCAGGCTCTTTGAAGCACTGTAGCTCTGTAATAGAGTTTGAAATCAGGGATTGTAGCATTATTTATCATAGCCATAACCTGGAAACAACCTAAATGCCCTTCGACCAAAGAATGGATATGGATAATGTGGCACATTTACACAATGGAGTACTACACTGCAGAAAAAAATAATGACATCTTGAAATTTGCAGGCAAATGAATGGATATAGAAAACATCATATTGAGTGNAGAGGGTTGAAGGGGAGGAGAGAGGAAGAGAGGCGAGCAGAGAAAAATGTATAGCTCAATCAAATGAATTTAAGAAATCACATATTTTTCTTCCAAGGGTTTATATACCTAGAATAGAACTGGGAAAGATGTAAAGTAAACCAAGAAGGTAGGTCATGTAGGAAAATAGAAGAATTCAGCAAAAAATTACTACCATATTACAATTTTTTATTAAATAGAACACCTCCAAAAAATGAGATTTTCTTCTCTAAAGTAAATTACCTCTTAGAACACTATCAATTCTCCACAGAAAGGGCCTTAGGTGAAACTTAGCATTTGGAAAAATTTAACCTGAGATGAAGTCTGTTATTTGTAAATATGTGATGAATTTTTCAACTTCTTATAGAAATTCAAGTGCTTCACTCACATGGCATTCTCACAAGTTTTGTTGTTTGGTTGGTTGACTTCTTTTGTATTGATTCTATGCACCTCAGGAGCTTCATTGCTAGGTAAAATGGAAACCTATGCAGATTATTATTCCAAAATATAAGTGCTTTGTTTTTTAAATACAATGATTTTCATTAAAAAAAAACTTAAAAGCCACTAATGTTTACAGAGAATAGTGTGAAAACAGCATAATATATCAAGTCTTTAGAAAATTTAGCAAAATAATTTTCTTTACCCTTATTGGATTTACAGACAACTGGGGATTATGCACAGCTCTAGTTGAGTGGCATGGACTTTGAAATCTCTGACCTGTGTTCAATTTTAAATTATGATGTTGAGTAAATGTATGTTTCTTGTCTCCCTCCATTGACTCACTTAATTCTGATAAAATGGCATTATTAGGGATTAATTTTTGGATGCATTAGAGATGTGCTAGTATATGGTTAAGCACTCATCATAATTTTGTTTCTGTCACTTTAAAATATCTTGCATCACGATATAGAATTAGAAGAGGGAAATTCAAGGGATCATGCCCTGATTTACCTGATTTAAAAATGAAAATCACACAGTGCAATTCATGATACAAAATTTCAAATTCATTTAACACATGCAATAAGCACTAATAGAATATAAATCCACTGTAGTTTGAATATAACCACAGAAATTAGATTTCTATAGCTATGTTTTTGTTATTAGAGCTTTTAAAAATAATATTGCTTTGAAGGAAAACAGATTTCAGACCAGACATTGGAAAAATAATATTGAGTTTCCTTGAAAATAAGACCTAACAGCTCACTTTCCTTATTTAGTTTCTTGCTTTAGGTGATAGCAAAAGGTATGCAGAGAAACCCTGTCTCAAAAGAACCAAAAATTAAAAATATAAAAATTGAATAAATCGAGTGAAAATAAGCTGGGTTAAGATGGAAAATACACAAAGAGTCTAGATTATATGTTTTCTTTAAATATTTTGACTGCAGAAAGACATTTGATTCTGGAGACTGCTAAGATAATCTAACATATATATTTTAAAGGCATCTTAACTACAAAATCTGAGACTAAGGATAAGTTACTTTGGAGAAAAGGTTCTGCTTTTGTTTCCACAGAAGATGAGAGCCTGTAGACTCCTTCCAGGATAATATGGTTTGATTAAAAAAGACCCTCTAAAAGGTCTTTATAAACCCTAAAAATACTTTGCCCAACAAGCAGCAGGGAGAAGTTTGGAGATAAATACACCCATATTCCCAAAATTATTGTTTATAAGTGCTTGTTTTCATTTAAAAGAGGTTGGTTATAAATGGTTAATGGTCACAGTCAATCTTGTTCTAAAAAAGAAAGGTGTATGGAATAGAAATGAATAGTTTACATTGGTATGGATTTTGGTTTATTGACACAGATTTAAAGACAATAATTTTACACTATATATACATACATAGATTTCTACTCTTGTTTAAGGTATCATATTATGTGACTCATTTCAAAATGTAATGTATAATTAAGAAATACAGAATAATAGTTATCTATTATCAAAGTTCTAGTTGTGTTAGTTTGGTTTCTATATATATAGAGAGAGTTATATTTCATATGGATAGGTTTCTTTAAACCTTTCAAAGTCCAAAAGTATATATATCCAAAAGTATATATATATCCAAAAGTGTGTATATATATACTTCTGACAGCAACAGTTACTTCAGAGAGGTTCATGGGCATTAAATAAACTTGTTATGGAATTTGCCTTCAATGTGTCAAGGCTAGACATTTAAGCAAGAAACTACTCTTGCCTAGACTACATGAAGGCATACTGTATGAACTAGACTTGCAGGGCCCACAGAAAAATGACTGCTGAAATTTCCAAAAAACGAGATGTTCATTTAGGGTTTCTATTTCATTGAAGAAACTTGCAGACATTCTTCAGGACACAGAACAAAGCAACTGATGAATGTTGCCAGTACAGGCAGAATAGATCTTCTAATTTCCTGCTTCACTGAAAAGTCTGCCAGATATTATGTTTCTATTGACTGAAGATAGATGCCTTGATGTTGCTAAAGAACTTTGGGTTAGTGTTCAGGCAGTTAGATGTCTCTGTCATTTCTAGAACATTAGAAATTCCTTAAAGTTTACTTTCTGTTTACTTAGGTGATAATATATCCTTCTTGGGTCTTTGATGGCATTGAAGACTAGATAGTTATAGCTTTATTTAGCTATGATAAAAGTTAAATTAAATATAAAACTTTAGACACACAAAGATAGGAGAAATGATAAAATACTTCCCTTAATTTGCCAAATGTAAGTGGACTAAGTATTGTAATTATAATTCTTGCTTTATAACTGTTTTTCATACATAATTTTACTGTTTAAGTTAAAGCCTTCCTTTTTAGTTAGACAGAAAAGGGGAGGATGATGTGGGATGTCCTTCTGTATATATGTTACTTTTATTAGTTGATTAATAAAGCTCTTTGGTCCAGTGGCTTATGAGAGTAAAGAGGGGCAGGAAATCTGAACAGAGATATAGAAAAAAAGTAGGCAACAAGGAGATACCATGTAACCACCAAAGGAGTAAGATGCCAGAACATTACTGGTAAGCCACAGCCTCATGACAATACAAAAATTCATTGAAATAGGTTAATTTAAGGTATAAGAGCTAGCTATGAATAAGCCCGAGCCAGTGACTAAACAGTATTTTAATAAATATAGTTTGGGTGTGATTATTCAGGTCTGGGCAGCTGGGAAATGAAGCACAGTCTCTGTTTACATGAAGCCTTTAAAATCACTTTCTTGATTGAATCTCCTGGGAACATTTTGGGGCATACAAACAGATCCTTCCAAATGTGTAGCAGTGCTGTGGAGGTTGGAGAAATCCAGTAACAGTGTTAAGTTACAAAAACAAAATTTTAGCTCACTGGCTAAACCTTCAAGAAATGGCAACACTTAATTCTTAAGGCAGAAATAAATTCAAATGAATTAGGACATCAAGGCCTCTTTATCAGAAATGGTAGCATTGAATAGAGCCACACATAAATTTATTTGGATGTCTATCCCTAAAAACCGCAGAGGAAAATTTAAATAAACTGGAAAACTCAAGCAAAATTATTGAGTTCAAGGGCTCTTTAACAAGGCTGGCTCCAACCTTACAGCCACCTGGGGCTTCATTACCTGTTCTAATCTTCTATGCTACAGAAGTTTCTACTGAAGGCCAATCTTCTACTTACAACTTACTTTGAAGCACTCTCTTCCAAGACTTAGAATGATTAACCAAATCCCAGCAACGTCTATTCTACATATGGGGCAGATGTAAACTATCATTTGTGTTTCAAGGTACCAGAAACCTACATTTCCAAAGTAATCAATGGCCTTGAAGCCTTGACATTGGTCAAAATAGTGTCAGTTTTTAAACTCACCAAAGCCTAAAATAGATGGAGCCAAAACTTTGAAATTGTTATATAACATAAATTCACTTCAATTTTGTTAAACACATATCTTGCTCACATTCTGTACCTTCTATTTCATGTGTTGATTAGTATATAGGACATGATTGACAAAAGTTAGAGATCTTGGCGTCATTATTCAAATACAAACACTATTTTTCTGCTAATCCACTGCCAAAAAAGTGGCCTTAGTCTTAAACAATCACAGAGCACCATGCAAATATTTCCTCCTATTCTCTTCATACAGTTCCCAACTCTTTCTGAATTTAGCTTTGTCTTGAATTTTCACTGAGTCTACCTTAAGAATATCTGATGATTCTAGCTTGTTTCTCCTGTAAGTAATGAGTCACTTGAAGAAAATGAGTCCCTGATTAAAAATACAATCTTCATTATGCTTAGTGCCAATCCTCGGCAATGTTGCTATTATATCTCTCTAGAATCAGGACACATCAACGATTGGTCAACAACAATATCCTGATTTATACATTTTCTTTATACTCTAATTATGGTTATTGTTAAAGAAATAGAATTTTAACTTTTAAAATTTACTTAGTTCTAGGTGTCACTACAGAATTTCATAGACTATATAATTTAACAGAAATTGATGTACATGTAGTTTTAAAGACTAAAATTTCAAGAACAAGATCATATCAGAGTGGGTTTCTGATGAAACATCTCTTCTTTCTTGTATACAGTTAGTTATTTTCATTATGTGGTCACATGACCTGTTGCATATCAAGAGAAACAAGCTAATTCCTCTTATCTTAGGGAAAACACTTATATTGGTTAGGGCCCTATTTTTAATGGGGACCCACACCATGCCCTTAACTTTATTATGTCCTTAAAAAATCTCATCTATAAATACACTGTCATTTATAACTTCAACATATGAGCTTATTGAGAATACAACATAGTTGTTAATAGTGATCACACATTTAGACCATATTTGTGTCATGGATTGTCCTGAGAAGCTATCCATTTTGTGTGTTATTAAGTGCCCCATCCATCCAGTTTTGTGCTGCATTCTCAGTAAATTATGTGGTCATCCTATGCATGCTCTTGATTTTTTTTCTCTCTGACTGGGTTTGTCATATACTAAACCATAATAAAAGTGTTAATGTCATTCCTGTTTGACTGATACTTTGATACTAAGTGTATCATTGTAATATATAAAAAAGATCAAAATTTAATGCTACAGTCTTCAGATGGCTGGCTTTGATCTTGTCAAACTACCCATTACCTGTTATCTTTATGTCCTTTGGCCTTGGGGACTGTGACAGTGATTTTTCACTTTCCATGTCAATCCTTCAATGGAGGAAGATTTTATTTGAAACAATGTGCACCCATGTGTCTTTGTGAGTTGCAGAATAAAACCAAGCATGGGGTACCCTTCTTTATTCTTTTCTTTTCTTTGTTTTTCTTTTCTTTTCTGCCTTCCTCTTTCTAATTTTCTTCTTCCCTCCCTCTTCCTTCAAGTGTTTCCACATCCTTGATTTCCTCATTCATTTATCATCCCTTTCTCTTTGATATGTTTTGTCAAATTTGAGCGATGCTCCTTTTCCCACATACCTGCTAAAGCTCCTTCTTTCTTATACCATTGCTTTTTTTGTTCAAACTCTGAAATGATTCACAGAGATTCCCTTTTTCCTATGTTGTTATAGTCTCCTTTGACTTTGTATGAATTTACAAAAGTTTTCTCTCCTGCTACCACTGAACCTTAGCTTGGCTTTAAGGCAAAAATATAATACTTGTATTGAGTGAAAGGATTAGACACCTTGTATACAGAAGCTATTGCTCTGTCTCTACTATAGTTCAGCAGGTTTTTTATTTGGACTACAAACTCTTTCAAATCACAGATTTCCAAACACTGATATAATTCAACAAAAAGTAAAAAAATTCAGATAGATATTTGTGTCCTCCATCAATCAAGATATAGTCATTCTAAATTTAAGACCAGTTGCAAATGAATACTATCCTTTTGTTTTCTGGCTACCCACACCCAAATAATCACACAAGACTGTATTAATTATAACATTGGCTGATGGCTCAGGCATATTTCTAGATAACCCTTACATCTTAAAATAACCCATTTCTATTAATCTATATATCACCACAAATGTGCCCTAGTGTTAAGGCTCTGGCATCTTTCTCCTTCAGCAGCTAAATGACATCTCTCTGACTCTAAATTCTTTTCTCCTCTATCTCTGCTTGGATTTCCTGTCTTGTTATCAGCTCTGCTATAGTTCAAAACAGCTTTTTTACTAACCAATGGTAATAAAACATATTAACAGCATACAGAAGAGAATTCCACATCATCTCCCCTTTTCTGTCTAAATATAAAGAAGGGATTTAACTTTAACATTATAAAATTACATATAACAAAACAAGTTTCAGGAAAGAATTATAGTTACAATATTTTTATGATTCTAAAGTTTCATATCTCATTTATGTTTTATTCCAAGGAAAACTATAACTATAACTGTTTGTCTTTAACTCATCAAAGACCCCAGAAGGTTTAAGTAAACATGAAGTACATTGTAAGCAGCTTCCAAAGTTCTAGAATTGACAAAGCCATCTTGCTACTGGGGTGCCCCAAATATGGGGTTATCTTCAGCGTCCATGTCCATAGTACCCAACAGACATTTTCAAGAAGCAGGAAATATAAGATTATCTTGCTTTTATTAGCAATTTGTTAGTCACTTTCTTCTGTGTCCTGAAGAATATCTGGTAGATGGTTTCATGAAGCAGGAACACTGAAGGACTGTCTCAACTTTATGCAAGTTCAACAGTCATTTTTTCTGTTATAAGAAGGCCACTTGTTCATTTCTTGGCTGCCCAGACTCCTGAAATAACCACACAGAAAACTGTATTATTTAAGTCACTGCTTGGCCAATCACTTAAGCTAGCTTACATCTAGAATTAAACAATTTCCAGTGTTTTATATTTTACCATGAGGCTCATGACCTACTGACAAGTTTCCAATATGTCTATCTCTGGTTGCGATTCCATGGCTTCTCCTGACTCCACCTTTTTTTCTCCCAACATTCAGTTTAGTTTTCCCCACTACCTCTGTTCTGCCCTGCTATAGGCTCAAACAAGCTTTCTCTATTAACCAGTCATACTCACAGCATACAGAAGTGAATCCCACATCATTTTTCTGAGTCCTGTATGTCTAACATATATATATCATAGTATCAAGAAGTTCAGTCGAGAGGTTTCTTGCCCAAATGGCTAACTTTGTCATGTTGAAGGCAAATTCCATAATAAAAATTTCATAATAAGTTTCTTCAACTTCTCTTAAATAATTGGTGCTACCTAAAGCAGACATGACACTGGTGATAAAGCCTATGTTCTCAAAACATTTTAACTGCCATATTCTGTATGTCTTTGAAAGATTTGAAGAATACTAATCCATATTAAATATATCTCTGTACATCTAGAAAACCTAAATAACATGACTACAAGTTTGACTATTATAAATGATTATTTATTAATCTGCAATTTTTAATTATATATTATATTTTTAAATGAACTATGAAAACATAATACCTTAAACAAGAATAGAAATATACATATAACAAATTTGACCTTAAATTTGTATCAATAAACCAAAGTCCACATCAATGTATTCATTTTTATGTGATATCTTCCCTCCTATTATATTTTATTAAAAATTTCCACCTCCTCCCCTCCCCCATTTCCCTCCCAT
>LOEQ01011868.1:8868-21810 GCA_001685075.1 Bramus lutescens
ATTTCTAGAGTTTTGGAAGTTGCTTACAATGTATTTCCTGTTTACTTAGGTAATTTTATATCCTTCTGGAGTCTTTGATGGAATTGAATATAGTTATACTTTCCCTTAGATATGTTAAAAGATAAAGTAGATTTAAATATTGTAACTGTAATTCTTGCTTGATACCTGTTTTGTTGTATGTAATTTTTCTATGTTAAAATTAAAAACTTCATTATTTTTTTAAACAGAAAAGGGGAGGTGATGTGGGATTTCCCTCTGTACGCTGTGAATGCCATTGGTTAATAAAGAATTGTCTTGGGCCTATGCAGAGCAGAATAGAGTTAGGGAGGGAAACTAAACTGAATGCTGGATGAAGGAAGGTGGAGAAAAGAGAAGTCATGGAACTACCACTAGAGACAGACATGCTGAAACTTTGCTGGTAGGTCACGACCTTGTGGTGATGCACAGATTAATGGAGATGGGTAAAATTATCATGTAAGAATTAGCAAATAAAATGTTAGAGCTAATGAGCCAAGCAGTAATTTAAATATATGGTTTCTGGGTAATTATTTTGGGAGTCTGGGTGACCAGGAAATGAACAAGTGGCCTCCATACAACAGTAAAATATTGAAGTAATTCTTAAGGATAAGCTAGATCATAGGAATCAGTAGGTTAGGCCTGCACATTATTAGGCTGCTAAGAAGTCTAAGTTACCAGAAGTCCCCAAAGACCTTCCCCATACTCACTCAAATGAAAGTAAAATTTGGCAGATTATGTACGCTAGTTACATACATACATACTGAACTCTTAATGTTCAATGTCTCATTCAGGAAAAGAGCCAACTAGGGAAGCAAACACAGCAGAAGTACAAAGCAATTACTTTTGTTACCAATGTAGGATTTTGGTTATAACAGTTTCACAGTCATGAATACAGTGACTGTTGTCCAAAGGATAATAAATGCCATTATCTTTTTAATGCTTTTATCACTGAATCTTTGACTTGCTTATTTCTCAGACTATAGATAACTGGATTTAACACAGGAATGATAACTGTGTAAAACAGAGAGTCCATCATGTCTTGATCATATGCTTTTGGAGATGCAGGGCGCACATACATGAAGACACAGATTAAGAGATGGGCTCCACAGGCGGAGAATGCTTTCTTAATACCCTTCAAAGACTTGCTTTGTAAGATTGTAAAGATAATATATGTGTAAGAAACTAGAACTGTCACCATGGTGACTACTTGAATGGAACCAGCCAAGATAAATACCAACAGGAAGTTAATGGAAGGATCAGAACAGGAAATCTTCAACAATGGCATAATATCGCAATAAAAGTGATGTATTATGTTGGAATTACAGAAATTTAACCTCAATAAAAAAATCTCATGAATTAAGGCATGAAGAAAGCCACCTACAAATGAGGAAATGATTAGCCAGGAGAACAATCTATTGGTCATGGTGACCGGATAAAGTAGAGGTCTGCAGATACCTACATAATGATCATAGGCCATCACAGTCAAGAGAGAGCATTCTGTGGTTGTGCTGACTGCAAAAGAAAAGAACTGTGTCAGGCATTCGGAGAGAGATATAAATCTTCATCGTGTGAAATAACAAGGTGACCAGTATTTTGGGTGACACAGTAGATGATACCCAAGTATCCACAAAAGCTAAACTACTAAGGAATAGGTACATGGGTATGTGAAGGTGAGGGTATTTCCAGATGAGTGATCAAGCCAAAGTTTCCTGTGATGGTAATGAGATACATCACCAAGAAAACAAAGAAGAATGAGACTTCCCACTGAGCTTGGAGTGGCAATCCTACAAGGACAAATTCTGTCAGCACTGTTACATTCTCCCTTTCCATGACCTCACTGGATGTCCCCTGAAAGGAAAGTAGGTAAATATAAAGAAATTCCATAAGTGTCAGAAGAAAAGGGCCAGAGGCTATATAAGAAGATGTTTTGTAAACAAGCAGTTCATATGGAGATGTGAAGAGTTAACTGTGAACTAAAATCAAATTTTAGTTTCCGGCATAACTTGTGTACTGAATCAAAACTGGATTTTAATTTTTATTTACAAACCTTGTGTTGTTCATAAATGTAATACCACTAGCAAAATACTCTTCATATTTTGATTTTCCCCTCATTTTGATTGTTGCAGGAATTAGAACTAAATTGCTAAATCTATTCTGTTATTTTTGGAAACATAAAGGTCAGTTAGGCTGCCAAAGAGAGAAAACATTCTACAAACCTCACAGGTTGGTTGATGAGTTGTGTCATCCACACACATCTTGGAAGCAAAATTACAAGTAGAATAATGTTCCAACACTCTATAAGACTTAAGAGATTTCAGAATATCCAGTTTGCTATTTACCTGGATTTTTACAGGGATTTACAGATTAATCTACGTTACTTACAAGCTAGCATGAGTCACTGCATCCTGTTTATCTTTAATTTTTTCTCCAACTAGCCCTATTTCCTGTTGTGTTTTGTGTTCTTTTCATTAGTTCATTTGCCTGTTTATTTATGTTGATAGAGGATTTCACCACATTGCCATGACTGGCCTTAAACACATAAAGATCGATTAACCTTTCTCTCCCTTCTTAATGCTGTGATTAAATGCATGTGCCATGCCTCGTCCTCTTTTCCCTGATAGTTAAAAAGAATGTGTGCTTCCAATCTACAAATCTAATGTACCTAATTAAAAATGCCTTTACATCTTTCTAAAATATGTACCCATTTTCTTAGTTTATGAACATTTCTTGAAAATACTTTCATCTCCAACTCTTCTTTTGGAAGAATAATGTCAAGTCAAATGTAAAAGCTGAAATTGGCTGTAGAAATAACCAACAATTTGAATTTGAGTTTGTATAGGTTTAGTTCTATGAAAGTTCAAGTCACAAAGTAATTTAGGATTCTAAAATACTTTTATGTATGCATCATTTCTAAAGTTATAGGTGGAAAAGAACAGTTGAGATACATTTTCTGTATGACATCTTGTGTGTCTGTAATATGCAATGCAACTGTTATAAGAAGTGGGTGAAAAAACAAAGAGCTTATATTTTACTGCCACATCAAATATTAATTAACATATACTTAATTAAAGAGTATGATCTTTGTATCATGAACAATTAGGATATTTCACATGATAAGCATTGTATGTACATTTTTAAAGTGAATGATATGTTTCCATAATTTATTTTATAAGTTTATTATAGTTAGGTTCACATACAATAAATGGCAATTGAAGAACAACTGTGGCTGGAATGTAAAATGAATAAAATGGACAAATTAATCATTCAGAGACCTATTTTGCTTTCCCAGACTTTAGCCATAAAATAAAATATATTATTCTAATATATTTCTATACTTACTTTCCTCTTTGAACAATTTATAAATGTAGTCTTAAGTTATTATGTATTAAACAAAATTTTAACTTTTAAAAAAAGATTTATTTATTTAATATACAGTGTTCTGTCTGTAAGTATCAGTCTTTCAGAGGTCCTGAGTTAAATTCCCAGCAACCACATGGTATCTCACAACCATCTGTAATGAAAATTTTAAATTTTTAATAAAATAAATGTGTATAATTATTATACACACTATCTCTTTCTTACCTATATCTTAAAAAGAATCAAGGAGAAGTTTAAAATCCCTAGGTTTCATAAAGTAGGAAAGTCCAATTTTAACACAGAAGTGAGAAAAGTGTAGGCAGCAGTGCTTGCTGATTCACTTAGAGGCTGCATGTCACAATCTAAGGAGAGGTTTCATGTATAAATACACCTTCAAAACAGGACTTCAACAATTGCACAACCATGTGCTTTTAGCAAAAGACAAAGGCATGATGACATTGATTCCCCAAGAGACTTTATTGGGAAACCCCTTTAGGACAGTGATTGCTCTCTTAGGCATTGTAGAGTTGGACCATCCACTGAAAAGCTCCAACAGTTCCACTGGGTTTTGCAGCCTTTGAAATCATAAATTTGACATGACTGCACATCTTTGAGCTGTTAAAATGTATATTATATTGCATTTTATTTTCTGGTTTTCTACCTCAGGGTAGAATTTAGAAGACTTGACAAGTTTTTACATTTTCAACCTTAAGTAGAAAATGTTTAGACAAATTTTCATTCACATATAATATTTGTTCTTTCTGCTTTGACTTGTATAACTCTGAGCTAGTCTAAGCATGGTTTTAGTAAGTCCAAAGATCTAGATGCCCTTCTGGAGCCACCCCCAGATGGAGCTGGTAGAGAACGCTAGCTCAGATCAGCTTACTCCACCACTTCAAACTTAAATCTAATGGGAAATTGTACTAAGGAATGCCAAGGGGAAGGAGAAGGGCAAGAAGAAAGACAAAGTACCTCGATGGGTAGTGACTAGAACTCTGCCTCCAAATATGAATAGCACCAAGCTTCTAAGTTAGTCTATTAAAAACATGTATAATCTGCTTTAGCAGTAGGGTTGGGCTCAAAATCCTCCCTTTGTGATATGGTGATCCTGTGGACAATGGCCAAACATACTAAAAACAAGAAGCCTTGAACATTGATTAAAGCAGCTGCAAATGCACATGTAAACCAGTTGCATTTTCTAGGAAGACAGTAGTGGGCAGCTGCACAGGAGTTTCAGGGTAGGTCAGTAACTGTGTAGCTCTAGCATAGAGGAAGGTTTGACAAAAATTTACATGATAGTAAAAGAGTGCAGAATTTCCCTTGAGTATTAGCAGAATTTTTCATAAACATTCAATGAAAACAAACAGCTCAGTTTACTTATTGCTTCATTTATTTACATTTTAAATTTGAATAATTGTCTGAAACTCCTGACACAGTAAAATTTTTTGTTTGTTTGATATAACTATCATTTTTAAGAAAGTAAAAAGCCAAAAGGTGTTTCTTTTTTTGAAGACTGACTTTTTTGATTGTCAAATCAAGGCCATTTCCTTTGTATTGCGCCACATTTGTTTAATTTAATCCATCCAAACTGAACTCTTCCATTTTATCCTTTAGCTTTCTGACTGATACAGTTATAGGTACTGCCTATTAACATTCAGTGACCTACTCAAGAAAATATGTGATATAATTAACAAAAGACTCTGTATGAAACCCAGGATTACATATGATGTATATGGGGAAATTTGGAGAGAGAAGTTGGAGGTGGATATGATCATATGGCATTATATTCTAATATAAAGTTCTTGAGCATAATGAAAAAATAAATATATACAAAATCATTGAAATACACAGATATATAGATATAAAACAATAAACAGTAGCAAAACCAAGTAAGATCATCCTTAATCCAAAATGAGGCCTTTCAAGACACCATAAACAAAGAAAAGGTAAGCATCTTTCCTCATGGATAGATATAGAGTAAGTTAAGAAAATATTCAAAGTTTGGTCTTGCATTTAGTTGTCTTTTTCTTTCTTCATGATTGTGTTTCATTTTCTATTATTTTTCCATAATATGTGGACTTTCTATGAGCACTAAAAGTCAAAGAAATAACTTAGGTAAAAAGAACTTTGAAGAGCTGGTAGATTTCCTATTTTTTGTTTGTTTGTTTTGTTTTTCATGTGCCCAAACATGAAAATAGAAAATAGAAGCTAAACACACAGTGGATAAATACAGTTAAAGAGTTCAACCTAGATGGCCCTGTCTGCTGTGGCACATATCCCACTAAGTCATATGGAAAGAACCAGTGTTGCTTTTAGTAACTACTGAATTAGTAAAGCCACATGGAAGAACACATACACCAGTGGAATGTTTTTGTTCTACTTTATTTAACATGACATAAAAACTTATTGAGATTCTTCAACATTTTCAGATTAGAAATACTATCATCTCAAGAATTTTATTGGATATGATGCCTTATCATTGTTAAAATACTTGAAAATTGATTTAATCAGAGTATAAAAGAAATGTGAAAATTATAATTGCAAAAATCTTTGAATATTTTCCAAAGCAAAAATATATAAAAATGGAAACATCTGTGGCTTTTTATAATGAATATGAATAAGAGACTTCTGAGACCTAAACATGCCTCTCTAATCTTTTTTTCAGTGAATCCATGACTTGCTTGTTTCTCAGGCTGTAGATAATTGGGTTTAGCACAGGAATTATGACAGTGTAAAACAGAGAGTCCATCATACCTTGATCATCTCTTTGTTGAGATGCAGGGAGCACATACATGAAAAGAAGAGGGCCATAGTATAAAGACACAGACAAGAGATGGGCTCCACAGGTAGAGAAAGCCTTCCTTAGGCCTTGGACAGACTTCCTCTTTAAAATTGAAAACAGAACCAGTGTATATGAAACCAGTACAGTCATAATGGTGAACACCTGTATTGAACCAGACAAAATAAATACTAATAGAAGATTAAGAGTAGGGTCAGTACAGGAAATATTATACAAAGGCATAATATCACAATAAAAGTGATGTATTATGTTAGAATTACAGAAGGCTAATCTGAATAAAAATAATACATGAAACAAAGAGTGAAGAAAGCCACCTACAAATACTGAAACTAACAGTCGGATGCATAGTCTATTGGTCATAATTACTGGATAAAGTAATGGTTTGCATATGGCTACATAGCGGTCATAGGCCATTGTACCTAAAAGAAAGCATTCTGTGGTTCCACCAAATGCAAAGGCAAAAAATTGTATCATGCATTCAGAAAGCGATATTATCTTAGTCTTGGATAACAAGTCAACCAACATATTAGGAGTCACTGTGGATGATATCCAAGCATCTACAAAAGCTAAACTCCCTAGGAAAAAGTACATAGGGATATGGAGGTGGGGGTCACTCCAGATGAGAGCAATCAGACCTAGGTTCCCCACAACAGTGATGAGATATATCACCAAGAAAAGCAGAAACAGGGGCACCTGCAGCTCTGAATGATCAGTGAGTCCTGTGAGAACAAATTCTGTCAGCAGTGTTGCATTCTCTTTTTCCATATGTTGTTCACTGGACATTGCCTGAAATGAAATAAAACAAAACAAGTATAATAGAACACTCACTAATATTTTAAGGTCAATATGGTGAAAGGAATTCATAAGAGGTCAAATCTTTACCAAAAGTATTTTAATTTATCAGATCTTCTGAAACTAGTGCTACAGGTGGTTGTGAGTCACCATATGCATACTAGGAACTCAACCTGGGACCTCTCTGCAAAAGCAACAGATACTTGTTACTGCCAAATCATCTGTCTAGCCACAGTTCCTCCACTTTTTCTTTTAGCCCCAACTTCCTTTCAACAAACTCAATTCTTATGTTAAACCAAAGACCTACATGTCCAAAAGGAGAGAGAAGAGAGACATAAGGAAACCATATTAAGTAGAGTGATCAAAGAAAGGAGCATGGTTGAACCAGAAGACTGGGTGTTATGGACACTAGAAAAAGAAAAACATTAAGAATAGCACAGAAATACAGTGCCAAGTGTAAAAACAAATGCTTTAGGAAGAGAGAAAGTAAGAGAAATTTCTGAGAAGGGAAATAGAGAGACTGTTAGTGGCTTCAACAAGAGAAGTTTCCTTTATTGAATAGAATTGAAATCATGGAGTAGCAACATGTTAATGTGAAGGAGTAGCATGGGAATCAAGAACATGAATGATACAGTACCCTTCATTAACCACAAAGGACAGTTGACATTTGTCTGTTTCATGGATCCATATAACTAGTTTCTTCTGTAAAATACTTTAAGAAAGTTCTTCAAAGTAAGAGTGGGCAATTGAGAAGAAATGGAGATAATCAGAGAAGAAAAGAGAGATGAGAGATGAAAAAACTAAAATTCCACAGAAGTAAAGTTCATAAAAACAGGCAAAAGTCCCACTTGTAAGTTGATAAGTATAGTAAAGGCAAGCCAAGGAGACAAGAGGGAGCATGAGAGAGACCCAAAACAAAATACTGATTAATGCTCAGAGGTCTTGGGGGAACATTCATTCTAACCTTTGTGTTACTAATAGGTGTATTATCAGAATCACTTCACTGTTTAAGAATTCAAGTTTATTTTATTATGGAATCTATATATTATTAAGAGGAAGCTTCAGCTTTAAAATTGTAATAAGTACAGTGGCAGCGTCTGAAGGTTCATTCCACATGCAAGTGATACTTTATCTCATTTTAGTAAATAATAGAAGCCAAATATTAACTAGATGTGGACTATATAAAGAACTGATGCCAGTAACTGTACGGATAAAGTAAGTTTTATAGTGAATGAGTTTACTTACGTGCTATCCCAAATCACAAAATCATTCCTCAAGTAAAGTGTATGTAGGAATTTTTTGAATAACAAATGTTGATATATATATATATACATATATATATGTATATATATACACATATACAAATATAACACAGATATATTCTCTTATAAATACATAATTAATATTATTATATGTAAAGAAGTCAATTACTGTTATATATATTTATACAAAACTGTTTCAGTGTATAATACATATAACTATATTCATTTGTACTTATCATATACCTATATTGTATATATAATATTCAATGAAACAATTGTCACATGAGGAGTATAAAGGAATTACTACTTATTTGTAGACCTTCAGTTTCAATAAAAAATTTAATTCCCTTGGATGAGTCTTTATATCAGAGTTGTCTAATTATTTCTTATACAAGAATAATGTCAATCTGAGGCCTGAGTAACGGAGCACTCGTATTTTATCTCAACAAAACTGAAAAAGTCCTTATAGATATGGTGGAAGGATAATAAATATTTTTATAAGGAATAGTTAACTTTACAGCTATGTTCCTTGCTCAGATTTTAGTCATGAAACTAATACATGCAAAATTTTCAATCTTTAGTTTTAAAAACCAGACCCTGGCTATTTTTGCATTTTGTACATAAATTCCAAAATTACTGCAAGTTCATAGACTTTAAACCTTGTAAATTTTAAAACTTCTTTATAAGGATTAATATTAGGAACTATTTTCAATGTTACCAATATCTTCTAAGGAATTGTGGAGATCCTTCAAAAGCAAAAATGACACATGACAGCCCCAATGTGAAGACCATGTAGTTCCCTGACTCACTTAGATGGCGTCACTTACAAAGAAAACTAAGGAAAATTCTGTTTATATAATTAATCTTTCAATACAGTGTCAACCAATTGCACATTTGTGTAGTTTGTTCCTAGGAAAGAGGATATGAAGAACTGAAATTCCCCTCAGAATGCCTTAGGATTCCCTGTGGGATAAAAATGCAGATCATCAACTGAGCATTGCTGATAGAGGTGTGTGCAAAATTCAGGTATTCCCAAAGGATTGATAAACATCAAATCATGACGAGCAAGACTAGCGTAATAAATTAAAATTGCACTTAATGTCATTATATTTCATTATAATTGACATACCCAGTTGCTTTATGTCAATTTTGGTTTAGCTATGAAATTGAATGCAGTGAGTGCTTTGTTGTCATGATGTCTGTACTAATCAAAACATAATTTAAAGCAGCTGTCTATATTTCCTACAAAAGGAAATACAAAACCAATATTGCTCTGATATTAAAAATAGCATCTTACATTTGGCCATCTCTAAACTCCCTTAGTTCAACCATATGTCTAGTAAAAGTTTATAGTTAGTAAGCAAAAGTCATGGCAAAAGAGTAGAGGAAAAATAAAAACATATGTTATAGGATAGAGCCAATAACCTTGCTTTTCAAACAGCAGTGTTCATTAATTTGAAGATTTGAGGACCAATCAATCACTTTGTAGAGATCCCATCCACTATCCTGAGAAAATTTAATTCAATAAATTAGTCTTTTAGTAGACATTGCATATTCAAAACATAGTAATGTGTGTGTGTGCCTGTGTAAATGGTATGCACACATAGATTTATATACATACAAATGTTTTTTATAATTGAGGATATCTCATTGCAATAATAATAAAATGAAATTTATTCCTTGCAATGCTGAAACTTGCATGGGCAGCCCATAGTTGCCAGTTCTGTTGAACTCGCCCATATTGGGTTTCATGGTATAAGTTGATGAGGACAACTGACCAGTCTCTTCCTCAAGAGGGCACCAGATCTCATTACAGATGGTTGTAAGCCATGATGTGATTGTTGGAAACTGAATTCAGGACCTTTGGAAGAGCAGACAGTGCTCTTAATCACTGAGCCATCTCTCTAGCCCTCTTATAACAATATTATCCTTTATTTATTTTACTGATCATATAGGCAAAACCTGTATTCTGCAGTGGTCGGTATGTTTCCATATGACATTTTTAGAAAGTCATTTATTTATCCCTTTTTGTGCTCCCTCCTCTACCCTGCCTTCCTTTCTTCTACTCCAATTTTACCCTTGCTGTTTCAGAATTGAAAAAAAAACTTGCAATCTCCTGGATCTATAGAATTTATATGTGAAAATGAATATCCACCAAAAGGAAAATACATATTCAACACAGTTTCTGTCAAAATTCCAGTACAATTCTTCACAGAAATTGAATAATTATTTTAAATTTCATATGGAATTTAAAAATATCCAGGCTATTCCCACAGAAAGAATCCTGAACAAAAATGAAAGAAGAAGGAAAGATCAAAAGAAAACTTCTGGAGGTATTACAATTCAAGATTTCAAGTTATACACAAAGTTATAAGACATGATGATATCTGCATATAAAATAGAGTCATTGATCAATGGACAGAATTTAGGACCCTCATACAAACTCAGACATCAAAATACATCAATTTTACAAAGCAAATAAAAATACTAATTGGAGAAAAGCCAGAATCTGTAAATCCAGCCAGTCAAACTTGGTAGTGACATGCAGAAAAATGAAATCAGATTCTTATCTCTCACTTCACCCAAACTCACCTCCAAATGGTCCAAGCACTTCTGCAGAAGATATGACACCCTGAATATGATAGTGGAGAAAGTAAGGGATACACTTGATTTCATTGGTATAGAAAGGGCTTTCTTGAAAGGATTCTGATAGAGCTGGTGTTAAGATTAGTAATTAATAAATGGGACCTCAAGCAATTAAACTGCTTCTGTACAACTAAGGACATCATCATTTTAATGAAGGATGGTCTACAAAACTGAAGAGGTCATTATCTAGAATATACAAAGAACTAACAAGTGAAATCACCAAAAAGGAGAACAAGACAACTAAAAATGGGGGCATGGATCTAAATAGAGAGTTCTCAAAAGACAAATGCAAATAGCTGTGAAACCCTTGAAAATATTCAACATCTTCAACCACCAAGGAAATACAAATTAAAACAAGTTTGATATTTCATCTTATCACAATAAGATGGCTAAGGGCAAAACCACATAAGAACACAAATATGGGTGTGGGTGTGACGAAAGGGGAACACTTAATCACTACTGGTGTGTGTGCAAACTGGTATGTCCACATGGAAATCAGTATGAAGGCAAAAAATCTTTAATAGCTTATGCAGCATGATCTAACTATTCTTTTCCTGGTTATACACCCAAAGGACTCTACATCCTACTATAAGGATCCCTGATCACCTATAGTCACTGTGGAACTATTCCTACATCAGTAGCTATAATATTACTGAATAATAAAATTCAGCTAAAGGGACACATGAACATATGCTCAAAGTTTTCCCACAGCCAGATTTCTGATGGAAAAATACTTTCTTGGTTAAAGTTTTGGATTTCACATAAGTACTAACCTAAGAAAAGTTATCAGAAATTTCTTTAAAATATTTTATAAAATATTGTAAAGGTGAGTGGATATATTACATTTTATTATGCATATGGAGGTGAATGAATCACCAAGTGAGGATATAATGTATTCTTATAATACAGTGTATTTCAACTATTATTAGTATATTTACTTGGCAGTTTTAAAATATAAATTGTTTTTTAAACAAATGAGTGGGCAGTCTGATACTAAACCATCTTTTACATGATAATTTGTCCTTTACTACATCTATTGCATTTTAATTAATATTCATTATGTAATGTGTAATGGGGAATAAAATTGAATTATGGAAGAAGAAGACTCATATTCATTTTAGTATAATCTTTAATAATAAAAATAACAATAATGAAAATAATAATAATGACAGGATAAGGCAATAGATAACTCAAATCAGCATGATAGAATATAACAGCAACCAAATACATGCAATAACATGTGGTGTCTAGGAAGAAAGCGTAACTGCAGCTGAACTGATAACCTTTCAGTGTTTATGAATGTTTAGGTGAGTTCCCTCAGGGGAACTTCTGAGGCCATGATGATCTTCAAGCATATTGGGATGCGGATCAATGGAATTATACTGACACAATGTCTGTTTTAAATACTTACATGTTGTCATCAGATCTTTGATCCTTGCAATTGTTTCTCTACTATGTCTTGTCACAGTCTATCCAAGCTAATGAAACTATCAGTTTAGTTGTATGATATCTATGTCTACCAAGAAAAAACGATGGCAACAACAGCTTGAGCTAGTACCCAGCAATGATTCTAAGCAAAGAAATTAATTTGGGCTCATTCTTTACATTTGTTTGCTTATTTATGTGGTGTACGTGTGTGTATCTGTGTATGTGTGTGTGAGCGCGCGCCATAGAACATCTATGGAGGCCAGAAGACATCCTATGAGAGCCAATATTCTCTTTCTACCATGTGAGTCCTGAGGTAATTATATTCAAGCCTCAATTCTTTTTTTATTGATTTTTGTTGAGCTCCCCGTTTTTCTCTGCTTCCCTCGCTGCCTTTCCCCTCCCCTTCAACTCTCTCCCAAGGCTGCCATGCTCCCGATTTACTAAGAAGGTCTTGTCTTTTTCTCTTACCCATGTAGATTAGATCTATGTATGTCTCTCTTACGGTCCTCATTGTTGTCTAGGTTCTCTGAACCTTATAGAAGAGAAACTGGGAAGTACACTTGAACACATTGGCACAGGAGACTTCTTCCTAAATATAACCCCAGTAGCACAGACACTGAGAGATACAATTAATAAATG
>LOEQ01011869.1:0-15317 GCA_001685075.1 Bramus lutescens
TATATAACTGTTACCTACATGAATCAGCTAGTGTACACTTAAAGTTAATTTTAATGGATCCTCTGAAACTCTCTGAAGTTAAATAATATGTGCAACTGTCTTTACTAAGGTGAAAATATCCAAAAGGTAGAGGTAACTTTCAACCTTGCTCCTTTTATTCATCAATCCAATGGTAACAAAATATCCTCAATATGCCTATTTTCAGATTTCTTAGCACACTTTTTGCCTGCCATTTTATATATCTTGATCATTGACTGAATGTACTTACCAAATCACTGATTATTGGTTATTCAAAGCATTCAAGAAACTCTATTGATTAGTATGCCTAGCAATCAAATTACTTAGCTAAAAAAATCAATGCTTCATTTTTAATATTCCACAGAAATACTGCTTAATCCTCAACTCTTGAGAGGAAGGAGACTAAAGGAATTAATTTTTTTTATATCTGAAATCTGTGCATGGCCAGAGCAAATATAATACAATGTTGTACATGAAAGTTCATATAGCACCTGCTATTTTATAGTAGTAAACTACTGTAATTGGAAAAATGGAATGTCGATGAAAGGTCCATTCTCTTGATTTCAATTTGCCAATCTCTACTCAAAAAGCCAAGAAGCAATGTGGAATTGTCAAGGAAACAATAATGGGATTTAGGGCCAAGACTACTTTAAGAAGTACTTAGCAATCCTCAGAGTTTATAGCTCACAAACAGGACATATAGGTTACATGTGTAGGCAATAAAAATATTCTGGCACTTTTATAAGAAATGCCTGTTAAGGAAACTAGTGGCTAAAAATATTTGGGTAAACTTTGGGTCTTGACACAAGGGAGGCAGAAGCAGGCATATCTCTGTGAGTTCTTGGCAACCCTGGTCTACAGAATGGGTTCCATATCTGGCAGGAATTCATAGTGAGATACTGTCTCAAAAGACATGAATAAAAATAGGACGCTGGTATGGCCACAAATTTCTAGACATATTAATCTTGTCACTAAGATACTAGTAAATAATATTCTTGCCACAGGATTGCACAGTCATAGAATTTGGGAGTGGTATGTCTATAATTAAAACCAGAATATTTTCCAACTGATAGTTTAAACTGAACATTCACTGAAATCAATAATATTGACATTAATATATATCACAGGACCTGGAAAATGATATTGAATTAGCATACTAACATGAGCTAATAAGATAAGTTAGTTACTAGTGGCATATTACTGTATTTTGTTAAATTCATAATTAGTGACTCAATTGAAAATAATTACTGAATTCTTATGCTAAACTGAGTGTTAGAAAATCTCCCCAGAGTTAAAGTGCAGTAAATTCCACCTTGACTTCACCTTAAGTATTTAAGGTAAGATCTTAAAATACATAATTTATGTTTCTATATTTGGAACATCAAAAACATAGTATGTAAAAATGTTAAAACTACATAACAGAAATAAAAACAGAATTTACAGTTTCTATTTTCTTATCTATGGTTGCCTTCATTATCACAGAACTGTATGTGTGTCTGTGTTCATGTGTACTCACGTGTGTGTGTGAGAGACAGAGAGAGACAGAGAGAGAGAGAGAGAGAGAGAGAGAGAAGGAAAAGGAGAAAGAGGAAGAGGAGGAGGAGGAACCAAGTCCTGTTAGGTTATTAGGTTATTAATTCCATTTCCATTTTGGATTCTATAAAAATATTGAAGCGTCCCAAGATGAAGCAACACATTTTACAACAAATAAAGTATTTAGATCATAGATATAGATAAAATGCCATTTTCTCTCATTTCTATAGACATGGTAACTATTTTTCAGTATATTTCTAGTCAGGTATGGATTCTTAATGAAAGTATTACTCAGGGTAAATTCTCAAATATATTTTTTCTTTTCTTGTTATTGCCATGACACTGCACTCTAGGGAAAAATGGGTCTTCTTGAAGCCACACAAAAAGTATGATTGATAATTGCCCATCCAGCATGAAAACAAGTCTTTGATCCTCGCTTGTTCTCACCCTGCGAGCACATTCATTCCTTCCCTGGCATTGGAGCCAAATTCTTTGGTATTCTAGCATATTCAGACCAGCTGATAAACCCAGCCTCATGGGACTGAGTAACTACTGTATTCTTGGACTTTCAATTCACAGGTATCCACTATTGGACTGAAGCCTGTAAGTAATTCTATTACAAATTTAATGGTTATATAAATTGGAAACAAAGCTTAGGCATATGATTGCATAATGTCATAAAAATCACACATCTTTTATGTAAAATAGATTAACACACGATTGCAGCATTATTTCATAAGAAATGGTTCAAATTATGAAGACATCCTTACTGTCTGGACTCCCAACACTGTGTCTACCTTGAATTAACACTATCAGCTAAAAAGCAATCATATCCTATTGTCCTTCTAGAGAACCAGTTCAGAGCTGAGATCAGTCAAAAAATAATGACAAGAGAATTTTCTATGGGAGCAATGAAGAAATGTGTACCACTGTTCGGTGGCACCTGGTTGGAGATGAAAGCTCCATTTTGAAACGAAACTTTGACGGTCTTGCACATGTACAAAGTGGAGGTGATTTACAAAACCTTACAGCCCGCAGACATGAAAGAGATGCCAGTCCTCAGAGGCTTTGTTGTTAGCATCGCTTTATTATTGTTTCTGTGTTGTTGTCACTAGGAATTATGATCCTCAAGGGAGGCGACTGAATCAGGAGGAAATACCTCAGCTTGCTAGGCTGAAAGAGATCTCACCTGCTGAAGCTTAGTGTGTTGTGAAGTTCATGGAGAGACTGCTTGCTGCTTGATAATTGCCCTGTTCTTTCCACGGTAGTCACAATTCTGCTCCCGTCCATTCGCCCTTCCTTCTTGCAAATACAATCAGAGATGTTATTCATCAAAGCACTTGAATGCCCTGGATTGCGGTTTTGTGCTGTGTTTTGCATACTGATTCAAAAGGGATTGCCATTTTAATCAGTGGAGGATCGTCAGTAATTATGATTTCCTAGTGACTTGTGCTTCCTTTCCACTGTTTCCATGTTCACAACCTTATTTAGTCTATTACGGTTATATATTTGTGCCTCTAAACTGACTCACACTTTCTTGAATTTTCATTGTCTCCTGCAACATGCTTGTCAGAATGGATATAACTTCGTAGAAGTATTATGAAGAACAAAGTAAACCAAAAGAAAACTTGCCTATTATGTATTAGAAGTTATTGCTTACATACATATGGAAATTTCACTATAAAGTTTTCCATGTATATTTGCAACTAACATTATGCTGTGTTCACTGTCTTTAATTTTTTACATCATTTTAGCTTGTGTTGCATATAATGTAGAAAAATATTCAACACTAAATTTATGTAATAGTAACATTTATGATTATGCTAAAATGTAAAAGTTGCATATATAAGTAAAATATTTGACAATAGTACTTAAAATACTTATCAACAGTTAACTAATATACAGAGTACTAATAACGAATATATACTGGTTATATATATATGTAGAGAGAGAGAGAGAAAGAGAGAGAGCATATTCTATATAATCAAGGTTAGCACAGTACTTTTGAAATATGGGTGGTAATATTCACAGAAAGGAAAACTTGGGAATATTAAATATTATTTAAAATGTTTAAAGCAATGAGGCTAACATTTTCAAAATATTAAAACTTATTTTACATAATGTTATTAACAACCTATGAACTCTAGAAATGGAATATACCAAGTTTTGATGAATATGGGAAGACTAAAAAATTGACTTGCTATTCTGTCTTGGAAAGAACAGTAGGTACGTATTCTAACATAGGGTCAAATATTGACATTTATATTAGTAGGTTTATAAGGACCATAAAATATTTGAGTCAAGAGAAGACACGTAATATCTTTTCATAGCAGCTTTTCCTTCACAGGAGAAAATAAGCTTACAAGTAACATGTGGTATATACATATATCAGTAGATTTAACAGCGTGAGTGAGTACAGTAAATACAGCAATATCAATATGCATAAATTTCACAAGCGTTCTGTATATGGACCGAACAAGTAAACATACACAATGTGAGGACATTCAGTTAAGAAGAAAAACTAACAAAGTGAGCGGCATAGTACTTAAATGTTTAAATCTCATACATATACCTTACTTTAAGGTGTTTATCTATATACAAACACATATGATTATCAATAATAATATATGCCATTGGTTTGTATTATATAAACATACAGGTTTTATACATCATACTTATGAAAGCATGATTGTTGTAAATAATATGTACCTATATGAAATATTAATATTTCTATATAATAGGCTACAAATGTTTGCTTCAAAATAATCCATACATTTAAATTGGAAAAGTATGTTATGATCTTAGAGCTACTAATTAATGATAATCATCAAGTAATGCATCATAAATAAGAAATTCTTCCATCGTGTTTTACGTAATGCTAAGAACTCATCTGAATGTGTTACATCATCCTTCCCCATCATCTCATGTTGTAAGTTATAATTGTACTGCCTGTTTTGCTGAGGAGAATATAAGATGTAGAGAAGTTAAATCACATTCCTGGGCAATGAGTGTGTGTCAGAGCCAGAATTCGAGCCCTAAGTAATCTGGCCCTGGATCCCATGTTGTCACCCCATGAAAACTGTCTTTCCCGCTTTGACTGGATCATAGAGGTAGCACATGCCAGTCTGTTGCTTAGATACTCACCTTTTTTCTCATAGGTATTGACCATTAAAGAAGGTAATAAATAACAGCAAGAGGCAGTAATCTGATCATTAAAATCAAGGCCTCATTGTTTATTTCAAATTATGAAGAATATGGCGTGCTAAAAAGGCAGTGATGTGGGACAGAGGAGAAGCAGAGTTTTATGCTAGATTTAGAATATGGGATTAGGATAAACTTGAGGAATTCATAGTACTGCACAAAGGGTGGGATTTGTGTAGGTGCTCCTGGAATTTTTTTTTTAGTAAATGCAGGATGAGTTTTATATTTAAAAGAAGAGCTAAATTTCATCCTTTTTTAACACAAGGTTTTGTTGTTATTATCTTTTATTGCAGAAAAAGTCTGACATCTGCTAAGCTTTCTTCCACTTGGTTCTTAATAAGAAGTCACATCTATTGGAGCTGTTCCAGTAAGCACCAAAGGAAAGACTGTGTTTCATAGCAATGCTCAGAGTCTCTCTGCACCTCTGCTCCATTACTGCTAGATGAGAGCTACAGACACTCTGCAGGAATACCAGAAGCAGAACATGAGCAGAGAGGGTGACATTTTGTCTTTGGACAGACATAGACAAGAGAAGACTGGGTAATAGTCCCTTTTACACTGTGCACACAGTGTACAGCTGAGAATAAAACACCAGGGTCTGGGCTTCAAGTCCCAATTGTCACTGTGGTAAGCTTTGTCTATATGTAGTAACCATCACACATTGGAGCACACAGTTTCCTTTAATGTGCATGGAGCTGCTCATTGCAGTTTCTCTTGATTAGCTTTCTGGCATATACAGCTTGACAGGAACCTTTGCTTTCATAAAACATGATTCTGTACAAATCTCCCATTGCAATATATAATGTCAATTAAATACTCAGGAAAATTAAAGCATCTTTGATATTTGTGTAAGAAGAGAATGCATGTGCTTTCATACAAATGTCCATACTGTTTCAGGAAGCATTTTATTACTCACACAAAAGTGTGTTTTACTGATTTATTTTAAAAATTAGAATTACTTCCTTATAACTACTGGCATGATTTTTTATTTAAAACATTATTACAGATTTTTAATGCTAAGAATGACTTCATTTTCCAATAAAAAACAGTTATATCATAAATTTAGATATGAGATTTAAAGGTATGACTATTTAAGCAAGCAAGTGATTATCAATATTTTAATTCATGCAAAACTTAAAGCAAAATGTTTGAAATATTTCAAGATATCACTTGAATATTTTAAATTCTTGCTTTTTGCTGCCAAACTATTATATGAGAGTATATAATTTAAATTGTATTATTGTGTGTAAATTATATTTCATATAAATATATTTTTATAAAAAAGAATAAGTAATATTATAATCTCAAAATACATGTATATAAATAAATAATTAGAAATTGGTATGAAATGTGGTCACCAGAATTTGAAATTACTTAGAAGTACTGAAAGGAGCAATGAGGTAACTATTCTCAAAGAGAATGCTCTTGGTGAGATATTTGATGATTTTATTGTGAGATCAGAATACCTTTTGAAACCCTAGAATACACACACATGGAAGGATAAAGGCTCCACCAAAGTCCAGCTTAGAGCCATGGAATCAACATCCAATGCAAACATAACTCTAAAATGTTTCTAGCATTGTATCCATCCTCATAGGCTGATACTAAAAATCAGAGATAATTTTTACCAAGGGCTTCAGTGGTTTGAAAATCATAAAACATGATTATTTGTGATTAATGGAATTATTGATGGAAAAAGGAATAAAAAGGGATATCTATTTGCATTTCTCACTTTCCACACACAATCCAGACTCATTAAGGAGTTATTCATTGTTTTCTTAGTTGCAAATGGAAATTTGTATAATATATATTTATATATATATTTAAATGGATATATAGATATGTACTTATAACATACAAATGTTTAAAACAACATATATTATATTACTATCACATGGGCTCCCTAGGACTAGCCTGGCTTCTAGTAAGGCATCTGAAGTTGTTGGTTGGTACATGGGGCCCAAGGGAAGTGAGATATTCTGTTGTTGGTTTTTAATGAAGCCCTAAGCTTAATCAATGAAACTTAACTGTAAAGAGAAGTAAAGACAGAGCGTGTTGTTGATTGACACACTTAGCATTTGTAACACATATTCACTCTATGGGCCAGGCGTAGTCCTAAGTACTACATGTGTGAGGTGTACTATCATGAAAATGGCACTTCTATAAAGATTTCCTTTTATTTCTTCTGTACGCTTTTCAAGCACTGAGAACTCTCCCTATAGCTAGCAAAAATCTTTAAAACCAATCCTATTACTTGATTCATAAGAGTAGGTACACTTCCTAATTACTTGCTGATTTTGTAATTTGTGGTTTTGTTTAGTAAAGGTCTGCGTTCCAAAGGCAGACTACTTCAGCAATACAGTGGAACTCCTTAGCTCCAGTCTGGACTGTGATGTCAATTAGTGATGCATATTAAATTGCTGGGCATGGTCCCCTCATCTCTATGCTTTATTCTAACTTCATGGCATTAAAGTGTTTTTCAAGCCAAAAGATTAATTTATCAGGGTAATCAATGTAATCACACCCCCAGAGAACTATGATTGAATGTTTCCTATTGACCAAATTCAGTTAACAGGCCATCAGTGAGTATAAAACATTAAGTTGATCTGAAAACTTTGCATATGTGTTATGATATTACAAATACAAGATTCCTATACTATGACATATTTAAAAAGATATTTTTACTAAAGTACTCACCATTGTCTCATCTAAAAAAGGATTCCGAAGCACAGCTTCTATCCTGAACTCATGTATGTTTCTTGTATATATTTGGTAATGCATGCTATTCATATGAACTTTCTTTCTTTTGTTTGATGATAAATCTTGATAGTTACAAGAACAATTTATGCCCTTAGCTATTGATAATAATTCTGTTAAGGGCTGTCTTTTGTCTATCCTGACTCTTTGTAGGCATTTGTGAAGCAAAATTCTGGACTAGAAACTGCTATGGTCTAATTTGAACCAACACAAGGCATCAAAGATCATGAAAACACTGTTTTCAGCCAATTAAACATGCTAGTGGCTAAATAAAACTATCCAGAGAATTCCCCTTCATAGTTTAAAGATACACAATGAGGACTGTCACTTCACTTGTTTTTGCTTGGCTTTGCAGGCTTCTAATAATTTTTGTAAGCAGTAACTACAAGGAGCTTAAATTTGTGAAGGGCAAATCACCCAGGACATAGAAATTAGCCAAAATTCTGCTAAGCTACTACCAACGTTTCAGTGTTTATTTCAATCATCTCCAAAATAATTAGGTCCACAAAATTGAGTCACAAATCTCTGGAGCACAGTCAGTATGAGAAGATGGTGTGAGCTTCCCTTTTCCAGTTGGGCAGAAGCCCTGTAAGGGATTCCATGTTTTTCCTTAGAGGATGTTGGTCACATCTGTCAGTAGCCAACGCCGTAATCAAAAATTGCATCCAAATGTAAAAGAATGTGCTTTATTATCATATATTTTAGACTTAGATCTTGGCCATTTATCTGCCTGCTCACCAGTAAAGCTCTCCCTCTTCAAGAATAATTCTTTATGTAATAGACGCCTTGACAAAGGCTCTTTGTTCTCAAATGTCGAAGTCAAAGATTTCACAAAGTCTGATATTTTCTATTTTATCTAACCATTCACCCTCAATGAGGACACTTCTCAGCAAGGTTATTGAGACAAAACTGCCACTAGAAAGAAGTGTTTGTATTTCCCTAGCTGTTGTCTCTCAGAAGACTGACAGGGAGGTCTAGCAGTGAGTTACATTCTCACGCCTTGGCTTCCAGAGAGTTAAGACATATGGAGGGGTCCAGAAAATACTAGATGGAAAGGACAAAGTCCCTGCAGCAGGCCGGCTTAGAGCCACGGAGTCCAAGTCCAAAGCAGGTCAGATGCCAGGATTTCAAAGGTCATGTAAAGATCAGCCAAAACCAAATTCCCTTAGAAGCCAGTTCAGGTGTCAGCAGATTCTTCAAAGAGAGCACTGAGAATGCTTTGTTCCAGCATGTCTACCTCAGATTTCTTCACGTGGAAAGGGAAGGGAAAACACAAATCTGGTTATAAAATACAGCTTGTGTATAAGCAGAAACATATGTGAGGTTTACGTAAAAGTCAATTATTTTGGAACATGAGGGGAAAAGACCTAAGACTCACATTTTTCTCTAACAAAATAATATGAAGTTAATATGAAGTTTATCATCTTTGAAATTTAAAGGATATGATAAATCATTGTTCCAGTCAACCATATTTATAATACCTGTTTTGTAATGCATGTATGGTTCACCTATATCAATTACATGTCTTGTTGTTAAGGAATCCAGATGCAAGTAAAACATCTACTTGAAAGAAAACTGCATTAGTGGAAAAAAGAACTGAATATAGTTGTGTTGAGTTTGCTATAAATATTTACTTTTTTGCTTCTTTGAAGAGTGTTCTAAACATTTGGATAATTAGACTATAGATAATTCTACTAGGCAAAACACTGTTATAGACAAAATATGTGAAGACAGGACATTAAAAGAAAAGATTAGATGTTTGAAGAAAGGAGACAGGAAATAAATCACATGTGACCCAAGAAGGAAGGGCATAAGGGTCCAAGGGGCACAGGAGGAAGGAAGAGAAACAGGGATCAACAACCTAAGTCTCTATAAAGTTGACAAAATGGAAGTTATTAATTTGTTCACTTGATATAAAATAAACAGCACTAAATTGGCTTGGCATGCTAAGGCACAGGAAACATATAGGCAATGAATAACCCTAGGAAGATGATATATATTTCCTGGGTTCAGTTTTGTTATCACAAGGTAATCTCAGTATAACTCTGAATTACGTAGCAATCTTTCTATACATTACTATTTTCATCAAATAAAACAGGACAATCTATTTGCTTGTCATCCTTTTCATTTTCCTAAAATTCTGTATTTCAAACATTACCTTTGGCAATGTCATTAACTAATCTAGAGTTGATTTTCTTTGTCTGTTTCTACAGATATTGTACAAACTTCAATTTATTAAACAAATTCAACTTATCCTTTAAGAAAACAGGTTATATGATACACAAGTTGGGATCTTTAAATATTATTTTATTTTCCATAAATGCAGAATGGATTTGGAACAGCTATGCTACAACATTTTATGATTCTTCATTAGCGAAGAACAATTGCATCTTAATTATATAATTAAAATCTGACAAGTACAAATAATAAATAATGGGAAAAAATGAACTCATCTACTAAAGGCATAAACAGACATATATATGTGCCTCGGGACAAGAAAGAAAAAAAAACATTAATGAACATTTCATTCAAAGCAAATTATTATTTCACAAAGGTATGCACAGAGCACTCACTCTTTATCTTCTGACAGCAGAGAGGAGAAGAAAGAATCCTGCTATGTGGGCGGAGTGCTACCACTGTCCAGCTGTTTCCTACATAACTTGTACCAATCTTAAGGACTGTGAATTCCCACATATATTTGGGAGTTGAGCTTTATGGAAGAAGACAAATATCCATAGACTCCATGCAAACCTTGGAAGTATTTTTGAACATTGTATTTATTCTGTAAGCAATGTCAGTGACTGGCTTGATATTTCATGCAACATCTGAACTTACCATATGCATAGTTCTAAAAATAAAATTAACAGCTTACTTTCATGTTTAATGTAATAATCCCCTTAAAAATTTAGACAATTTGTATTTAATAATGCTTATGTATATGCATTTGTATGTGCATGTGATAATAATTAGTGAAAAAGGAGGTCATGAACTTGAAGGAGAGGATAAAAGAAAAGAAAGAAGTGTTGTAATTATATTATAATCTCAAAAAATAAACATTTGATGAACTACATGCTGAGATTTATGAGAGGCTAAAAGAGTTTGATGAGAAAAAAAACAGAACATGTGTCTCAGATTTGAATCATACTATAGTGGGCTATCTATCTATCTACATATATCTACCTACATTATACATGCACTAATATATCTATCTCTATATCTATACATATAGATAATATGCACATACACATTAATATATATTTATATCTATATAGGTGGATATATATAGATAAATATCTCTATATCTATTTACTATCTATTATCTATCTATCATCTGTCTATCATCTATCTATCTATCTATCTCCCTATCTATATATCCAAGACTTAGATACTTAGATATCTATACCTAGATACATAGATGATAGATAGATAGATAATAGATAAATTAATGCATGTGTATATACCATATATTTGGGCTATATATATTATGCATAATAAATATTATTTATACAGTTCTTTCTGTTATGGTGACATCATAAAATATTTATTTATTCTTATTTTACACATAGTCAACATTACTATTACATTGCAGTGTAGCTTGAAATCTATAGACAGAATTGCAATCTAATTCCTATTCACATTTCAGGACTTTTCTAGGGTCATTATTAACATAAAAGTTGAAAACAATTCCCAAATATTTTGTTGTAGTAATGACAATGAGAAGCTTCCTCCTGGGTAGTTGTCTGGTTGAGTTTTAAAATTTAATTTGACCCAACTTAGAAGAATTGCTTGAGAAGAGAGTCTTAATGGAAGATTTACTAGCTCAGGTTGGTCTGTGGCATGTCTGGGAGGATTATCTTGACTGTTAAATGACACAACCCTTGTAGGTGGCAACACTCACTTAGCTCCAGTCTGACTGTGTGAGTGAGGAATGTTAGCTGAAGTAGGAAGGAGGCAGTGTGGATGCATGCCTTTCTCTATGTGCCTGACTCTGAATATGTTGTGACCAGCTCTCTCAAGTTCCTGTATATATGACTTCATAGCGGCTATGGACTGTTTTCTGGAAATAGTAAGCAAAATAAACATTTTTTTTCCAATTTCTTTTATCATCTCTACAAAAATGGAAGTATAAGAGTAACCTCGAAAGAAATCTTTAAAAAAAATTTTTTGTTTGTCTGCCATGTAGAGTTGAAGGCAAGGGAAAGATGCCCTCTTTCCTTACCCCTGTCACTTTTGGCTGGCAAGGTTNCTTACTCTCCCACTTTTCAGCCGCTGCACTCAGGAAAGGTGACTCTGAATCTCATCTGGACAGCAAAATAGAACTGCCCCTGTTTGGCTGAGGTTTGAGTAAGCAACCCAGAAATTGCATGTTGTGAAATAATCCTTCAGCACACTATGTAAATTATGCTGTGATTGGTTTATTAAAGAAAGCTGACTGACCAACAGCCTGGATATAATGAGAAAGTCAGATTAAAAACACTGTGAAGAAGAATAGCAGTGTCTGAGGAATCTTTATGGGACTTGTAAAGCCTCGAGCTATGTGCCATATCTTAGATTAATAGAAATGGGTTAATTTAAGTTATAATAACTAGTTAGCAATAACCTAAACTATCAACCAGGTATTTAGAATGTATATTAAGTCTCCATGTTGGTTACCTGGGAACTGGTGGGCAGAAAAAAGAAAAGTTGGCCTATAAATGGCACACAACACAGGGCACCAACACCTACATAAAATTTGAGAAAGCTTAAAAGAACTTCTATACACACAAAAAAGGAGACAAATGCAGTTTTCTGGTCTCATGTCTCTCATACCAGCTTTAGTACCAAGACATGACTACCAGAATTGCTGAAGGAGAAGCAAGCCAACAGCCACCACTTACTACCTCTATGCACTATGCTATGCTATACCGACATATCTGGCTAAAAAACATCTCATGATATTTAAAAAAATACAGATTTTAAGTAAAGACAGATCCAAATTGAACAAAACAACACTCTAAATTGGTTGCAATGTGTTTTAAAATATACATAGGTTTGGGAGATACAGAGAAAGGATAGACACCACCATAGATTAAAAAATAGTTTGAAAATAGTAAATTAGAGCCATCATTAAAGGAATAGAGCAAAAATTAAGCCATGGAAAATGAAAAATGCATAAATAGTGTTGATTCTGTATATTATTATATTGTTCTTAGGTTTTCTGATGGCTAATGAAAGAGCAATAGCTGCTAAACGCATTAGATTATAAAAAACAGTTGGATTAAGCAAACCTATACATCTTAAAAAGTCTCAGCTTCAAGATGGAAGTCAAAAGATATGTTACTTTGGGGAAGAGATTATGCTTCTATTTCCACAGGAGATGAGAGACTGTGGATTAGTTCCAGGTTGATGTGGATCTGGTTTGATCGAGGAATACCTCTTAAAATTAAAGAAAGAAACCAGAAGAATTATAAAACACATGATGTATATTTTACTTCCCCAAACATAAAATAAAATTATCTTTGGTTTATTTGTGTATAGTGCACAAGTTTATACTTGCTTATATTCATATTAATACCGACCTGTAACTTGTCTTTAAAATTTTGTGCATTTTTAGAACAAAGGAACTAATCACCATTAAAAATGAATGTCCCGGTTAATCCAGCATCCAGAATAGCTTCATGGTTGCTGACTGAGTGGTCCAGCCTCACGGAATCTTACAGACAAGACTTAACAATATCCTGATTTTCTCAAGGTTCCCCCAAAGATGTCAGCACCCTTAAACAACAGGAAGCACTCTAGAAAAAAAAAACAATGTTCACATTCTCAAAAGATGGATTATGGATGTTGGTTATTATCTAAGGGGATTTGGTTGTGAGATTTAGTTTTTGATCAGAAAGGAAATTTTAAAAAGGCCAAATAAGAATCAAATTGAAAACTCACTTTCTAAAGGAAAAAAGTGAGATATAATATAGAAATGATGAGATAAAATGGTAGATTTTTTAATCTACTTTAAACCAAAAGCAACTATTAATCTCAAAATATTTCACATTGGTATGTAAAGTTATTTTGTTAAACTGTATGTATGTTTCTACTCTTGTTTAGGGTATTGTGTTTATGTAGCTCATTTAAATTTGTAATGTATAGTTAAAAATACAGATTAATATTCATCTCTAATAGTCAAACTTATAGTCATGTTAGGTATGTTTCCAAGGTAATAAACATATATTTAATAGACAGATAACCTTTAAACAATGCAAAGATCTACAGATAGGTGGGATTGGGAGGAATGATGTGAAATGAATAAATAAAAAGAAAATAAAAACAAAACAAACATTTCTAAAAATAGGCTATCAGCGTTTTTTTAATTGTTCAAACAACTCTATCGTAATGCCAGCTGGGAAATAGAGGAATTGTACTCCATCAAATTTAATAATAATTTAAGAATAAATGACTTGCTCTTTTCTCTCCCTCTCCACCTCTTTATCTCTCTACCTCTCTTTCTATCTACTTTTCTCTCTGAAAGCCCTGTCATCCACCCTTCTTTCTCTGATTTCTTCTAATTTCAGAAAGTGAACACTTACACTAATTATGTTTTCAATCATAAATTGTAAATTAAGAAACTACCATATTTCAATATAGAAAGCAATTAAACTAAATGGAAACATAATAATGGATATACTTTAAATAATAATACAGAATAAATCATTTTGAAACAAAACTCATACATATGTAAATTAAGATTAATATATCTCTGTTTAGTACAATGTACCACATTAATTGACTCATATTCACATAAAAATTGTTGCCTGTAAAATGGTGATGACTGAAATGAATAATGAAGAAAGGATTCATTGATGCCTGATTCTGTGAAGTTGGTCTCTGGGTGCAGATGAACCTGACATTCTTCATCCTAGGCTCACATTCCCAAAAAGAAGTAAATGAATCCACAATGTTCATATAGTACCCGAGAAATTGAAAGATTATCTGCAATTTCCAGGAATCCATAAAGTGAGCACAGTTCATCATTAAGCAATATAATATTTGCTATTTTTTAAAATTTTCCAAACATATGACCCTGTGTGAGGAAGTATTACACAAATATTAAAATTAACACAAAATGAGGCCTTGAGCATTAGTGGAAAGAAAGGTTGCAGTCAATATAGAGTGAGATTATATAGACGACAAATTAGACAACATTTTTATTATATTAGATCATTCAGCTTTAAATAATAGTAATAAATGCACATGCATTATTTCATTAAATCAGTAGACCATTACAATATTTTCACTCTAATTATGTGGTAGACTCACCTTGTAGTAGAATAGTGTTCAGCTTTTTCAAGTGTAAATTGTTAATGGACCCAAAACATTATTAAATATTTGTTTATAGATAAACAGGCCATAGACGGATCTCAATGAATTTTACTTGACAGAAATCTTAAGTAAACCAACAATAAGAAATGTCTCCAACACTAATTTAGTTCACAAGGAGATATCGAAAAGATGCAAGGATCTCCTTGGGAAGAGGAAATGGAATATATTTTCCATGTGGACTAGGGTCAGGTGAGATTGGGAACAGGGGGTTTCAGGTTGGTGGATTGAGAAAATACTGGGAGAAAAACTGGAATTGTGGGGCATTTGGGAAATGAGATAGAAACCTAGTGCAGTGGAAACTCCACGTAATATATAATAGTATCCCAAACAAAGACTCCTAGGGAACATAGCAAGGCCTCAAGTGCAAGAATTGAGAAACCAGTAGAAACATTGGAAAACTCTTTTTTTCATTTTCTTTATTATTATTAAAAATTTCCACCTGCTCCCCTCCTCCC
>LOEQ01011871.1:0-25675 GCA_001685075.1 Bramus lutescens
ACACACACACACACACACACACACACACACACACACACACACACACACCACAAATACAAGATCCATATGTGAAAAGATTTGCCCATAGCTGGTCACACTGATGTTAAATCCTAAGGCTATATCATTTAGTAGTTGTATATGCAAGGTTGACTTCTGTGGATGCATTATTAGTAGATGGAGTCTCATTGGAGAAAGTATGCATTTTTATGCTGCATTTATGTTGGAAATAGTGTCTTACTCAGGCCTATCCCATCTCTTCCTCTCCCTTCTGCTTTTCCATTTTGAGACAAAATAAAATGAACAGCCCAAATCTACAATGCCCATTCTAGAACTAATGTAATCAAATATCTCAAATCTTTGAAACTAGAGCTCATTATATATCCTGCCCTCTTAATTTGACTTTTGCACAATTATTTGACAATACAAAAAATCACAATGTATGTTCATATTATATCCCTTATCATCATATGAGTATTTTCACTAGATTTAGCAAACTGCATACACTTAAGAGAATAATAATTGAATAATGATCATGTTGTTTGGCAGTTTTGTCCATCAATAAAGCCTGTCATAGTGGAGGAAAGCTTAGTGAAACACAGGTTAGAGGGGAGATGAAACATCTAGATATTTCTTAGACCAGATATTAAAAGGGAGGTGAAAACTAGTATTAACTGAGGGAACCCTTCTTAAGACATGGGCTAGTAAAAAGGGGGAAAACTATAATCAGAATACGTTGCATGGATAAAAAACTTGATATCAAACAAACTAACAAAACAAGCCCATATGATTCCCAGTTAGTTTCTCTCTCCCTTTGCCTCTGACTTATGGATCAGGGGCAAGCACTCGGCTACTGCTAAACTGTCATGCATGCCTGCCTGCTGTTATGCTCCCCAAAGGCCTAAAGCAACGGTTCTTAATTTTCCTAAGTGATCCCTTAATATAGCTCTTCATGTTGTGATGAAGCCTAACCATAAAATTATTTTCATTTTATACTTCATAACTGTAATTTTACTACTGTTATGAGTCCTAATATAAATACTGGATATGGAGATGGTTGTAGGTCACCTGTGTGAAAAGATCATTCACTCTTCTAAGGGTCATGACTCAAGGTTGAGAACCATTCTTCTAGACTTGACTACCCTCTGGAAGGAGTCAAAATTTAGTGTTTTCTTGCATGACTTTCTTGCATGACTCCTCTGTATATAACCTCTAGGTCTATAGATTGATTACAGCTTGGTTAACATTTATTCAATGATTAATATTCACACATAAGAGAATGTTTCTGGTTCTGGGTTATCTCACTCAGGATGATTTCTTTTTCTAATTCAATCTATTTACCTGCAAATCTAATGATGTCACTATTTTTAACTATTAAATAATACTCCGTTGTATAAATATACCAAATTTTCTTTATCCATTTCTCTGTTGAGAGGCAACTAGGTTGTTTTCAGCTTCTGAATATTCTGAATATACAGCAATGAGCACAGTTGAGCAAGTGTCTTTGTGGTAGGATGAACTTTAATCTGGTTATTTGCCCAAGATAAGTATAGATGAATCTTTACACAAATGGATTCCCATATTTCTGAGCTACTGCCACACTGATTTCCACAGTGACTGTTGGATTTTACTCCCACTTTCAATGAATAAGTGTTCCATGTTTACATATACTTCCCCGGTTGAGATGTCACCTGTGCTATTGATCTTATTACTTCTGACAGGTGTAACATAGAATCTCAAAATAGTTTTGATTTGCCTTTACCTGGTGGCTAAGAATGTTGAACATTTCTTTAAGCATTTCTCAGACATTGTGATATCCTCTTTGAGAAATCTTTGTTTAGATATGTGTTCCATTATTTCATTAGATTATTTAAGATTTTTTTGGTATTCAGTTTCTTCAATTTTTTAATAAATTTTGGATATTAATCATCTATTACAATAGATCTCAATCTGTGGGTAACAACCCTTTAAAGGTAGCATATCAAATACCCTGCATATCAGATAATTAAATTACAATTCATAACAATGGCAAAAATTGCAATTATGAAATATTAAAAAAATTATGAACAGGTGTCACAAAAACATGAATAATTATATAAAAGGTCACAACTTTAAGAAGCTTGTGATCCACTGCTCTAGTATATTTGGAACTGATAAAATTCTTTTCCCATTCTGCAGGCTACCACTTTATCTGATGGTGTTCTTTGTTTCTCAGAAGATTTTCAGTTTCATGAGACCCCAGTTATTAATTGTTGATTTTAGTGCTTGCATAATAAGTATTCTTTCAGAATGTCTTCTTCCATGCAAATTAAATCAAGCTTATTTATCATGTTTCCTTCTTTCAGTGCCAGTGTATCTGCTTTTTAATTTTTAGGTCTTTGATCCATTTAGTATTGAGTTTCATGCAGGGTAATAAGCATAGATATATTTGCATTTTATTTTTTACATGCAGATATCACTCTGACTTGCAGCATTAGTTAAAGAGGCTGGTCTATTTTCCAGTGTGCATTTCTGGCTTCTTTATCTAAAATCAAGTGTCTTTATGAGTGTGCATTCATGTCTAAAACTTTGGTTTAATTTCATTGATAATTTACTCTGTTTTCTGACAACATCATACTGTTTTTTATTATGATAGTTTGTATTACAGCATGAAATCAGGAATTGTAAGACCTCCATTCATTCTTTTATTCTTCATGATTGCTTAACCATTTTTTTTTGGTCTGTATTGTTCTCATATGAACCTGAGAATTCTCCTTTCAAGATCTATGAAGAATTCTGCTGTAATTGTGATGGACAATGTATTGAAACTCTTGATAGATACTACTGAACAAAGTTAAATCAAGACCAGATAATTAATTTAAAGAGACCGATAACAATAACCCCTAGTAGAATAGAAACAATCCCACAAACAAAAACAGAGCTAGAATCACATTTTTAGCATAGAATTATAAGACTTTCAAAGAAGAACCAATGCCAACACTCCTATTTTTTTATTCTACAGAATAGAAGGAACATTGTTGATCTCATTTCATGAGGCCACAGTTACCCTAATATCCAAATCACATAAAGATCATTAAAGAAATGGAATTATAGACCAATTACCCATACAAAAATATTCAACAAAATACTTCCAAAAACACACCAAACAGATCACTCATCACGACCAAGTAGACGTAATTTGAGAGACCCAGAGATGGTTCAACATAAAACAAAAAAAAAAAAATCAGTAGTTGTAACCCAGCATATAAACAAAATGAAAGGAACCCACATGATCATTTTATTTGATGCCAAAAAGGCCTTTGACAAAACCAAAACCCCTTTATTGTAGAAGTTCTAGAGAGTTTAGGGATATAAGAAACATTCTTAAACACAATAAAGGTAGCTTACAGCCATTCCATAGCCATTGTCAACATAAATTGAGGGAAACTCAAAACAATTCCATTAAAATCTGGAACAAACCAAGGTTCTGTATTCTCTCTATAACTATTTAATACAGTACTTGGAATATTACCTAGAGAAATAATACCGCTAAAGAAGATCAAGAGAATTAAAACAAGAAAGGAAGCAGTGTAAGTATCTTCATTTGGAGATGATATGAGAGTATACATAATCGATCAAAAATTTTCACTGGGGAGCTTACACAATTAACTCACAGGAATTAGTATTCCTTCTATAAACAAAGAGCTAACAGACTGACAAAGAAATCAAGGAAACAACAATTTTACAATAGCCTCTGATCAGAAAATAACTTGGAGCAACTCTAACCAAACAAGTGAAAGATGTGTTTGATAACAACTTTAAGTTCTGAATATAGAAACTGAATAAAATATCAGAAAATTGAAAGAGGTGTTAGATTTTTATCTCTGGAAAGTATTTTAAATTTTCCTTAAGACAATGTAATTTTATTTTTTCTTAATTTTATCTCCATTTTGTTTTTTTTTTAATTTTTAACTTCATAGCATTTCATTAAAATTATTTGGTTTGACAGTAGCCATACTTCTTTTAGTTAAAAAAAATTTGAAAGAAATTTTATGATGGAAACCAAGGATCTATTTCTTCAGTTAGATAGAAACAGCTGCCTTCGGTAACTTAAAATGTATGAAATATCAGTAAGATGTTTAAATATCAATTGCTTGAATCCAAAGACGTCCTGTGCTTCAATTTACAAAATAAATAATATAAAATTCAAGACAAAAAGAAATTGTCTTTTGCTCAAGTATTTTGATCTTCATTTTTTGAGAAAAAAGGCTTTTTTGAACAAAGGCTTAGCATTGACTCTAAAGTTATGCCAGTAACATTAAATCAGTTTACAAAATATGTAGATTCCATTTAATGTAGATCCAATGAAATACATTAAATTTAAGCTAAATTACAAACCATCACAGTATTCTTTTTGAATCAAAGAACTGAAAAATACTTAAGACTATTTTTAAGCTACTGTATCATTTTAACTTCCTTGTTTCTCTTGTTTTCTTTTTCACATAATTTTACATTAGAATTGCTTTTTTCTCTTTTTTTGGGGGGGCACTTCATCTGCAGCTAAACATTTAATTGCCTTTTCAAATTTGAAAGTCTTCTTTAAATCTCTGTGGGTGTCCCACAACACTTACAGGGATAGAAAGTCTGTCTGTGACTTAGTTCTTATCTATGATTAGTGATTTCATGAAAATTTACCTTGATTATATTTGGAATTTTTTTTAGTTGAAACATAAATATAAAAAAATACAAGCAATATTAAAAGTATTTGATAGTTTTTAAGGAAACAAAAGGACATAAAGTTGTAAGGTGGTTTTAGGTCTCAAAGGTAGGACAAATGGCTGAGGTACCTATTTTTCATATCAAAGTGATACTGGCTGGCAGTATTTCTCTGCATTGCCAACACCTGTTAGAAAGTGCTGCTTTCTCTTAGCAATCCTCACACTACCACAAACCCTCAACCTCTCTAGCCTGCAACCTTCAATTCCCTTTTCCCCAGCTTCTTTGATCCTTGTATACCCCCACCAGCAATTGTGACTATGTAATCTCTTGGTCTTCTTGGTCTCCAAGCTCACTTTTGCCTGTTAATTCTTAATATCTGTCTTGCTATTTTCCCCTTACCTCATGCCTTGGTATTGTTCAGTCTTTATATTTCCAGATGCCTCCTCACTTCGCTCTCTCCCACATCTCTACAATATACTTCCTCAACCAAATCTTAGGAGATGTCATGGTCTCATTTTCTTTCATTCATCTAATGCAGAAACCATGGGTTTAATATAAATGAGCTCCATTCCAGGGGCCTCAGCCTCATCTGAATCAAGCTGCTGATTTGACGTTTCTAACTTATGCATGGATCATTTGTTTCTGCTAATTTTGTCTGCCCATCGAATTTGATTCCAAATTCTAGAGTCCACCTCTTCAGCTAATATCTAACCATTTACCTCTCCTGGTCTACTCCATGAGTGTCTCTCTGGCTCTCTGTACTGGAGACTCATCGTGCATCGCTGTCTCTGGCTTGCTATGCTTTCTTGGGGCATCTCAACACCCTCCACATGGGCACACCTCTATCTATAAATATACTTACCCATGTCCCTTTATTGGAACTCTCCTTTTTTATCTCTCCCTGTGCCCTACTAGACTAATACACTGTAAGCTTCCTCTCCTTCCTCTAAGAGCTGCCGGTTAAGTTCCACTGATTTTTTAAGCCCTCGTGGGCCTGTCTCTTCCTTAAGCCCTCCTAAGTCTCCCTATTGATATCCTCCCTCAGGCAGAGATCCTGTTTGTGTTCCCTGTCCCTCCGAGATGGACTGTTCTCTTTGTTGGGAACCCTCCCTCTAGCAGGGTTTGTTTTGTGACCTTGTTTCTCTCAGAATCAGTACTCTTGCTGTCTTACTTCAAGACAGCTCAATGGCCAAAGATGGCACACTTTCTGTTTTCTGAATTTTCTGTAAATTCTCTCACGTGGTAGCAACTACCAAAGTACAAACAAATGATCCCAAAATCTCTTATATCTAAACTTTCTTTGTTCTATACTTCCAAAAAATCTCTTATTGATAAGAGTTTTCTATTTTCCACTCTTAAAACTCAGTTATCACTAAGATTTCTTTGCTCTCAGCTGTCAAAAAAGAAATCTCCTAAGACTATGCTATAAACTATTTCAGGTTTGCAAGTTTATTGGATATGGCTAAAAATCTGTAAGAAAATTTTGTTTGAAATTTATAGCAAAATGCTTGTAGTTAAAAACTATCCTTAAATGTATAATCTTAATTTGCTATATCTTTATATATATTCATATATACATATATGTTTCAACTCTGATTGACCCCGTGATGATATAGGTTATTAGAAATGGGTTAATCAAGATGTGAGAGTTAGCCAAGAAGAGGCTAGATATAATGGGCCAGGCAATGTTTAAATGAATACAATTTATATGTTGTTATTTCAGGTGTTAAGCTAGCCATGCAGGAGCCGGGAGGGATGAAAAACAGGCCCACTCCCCTTACACTACAAAAAGCTAGTTACAGGAAAGCCAAGACTACACTTAGAAATGTTGTCTCAAAAACCAAGACAACAAATAGATGTCAATATGAAATGGAAAAGTCTAGCACAAATGGTATTTAATATGGTATTGTTAGTATTCTCATGTGCAAACTTTCAAATAACACATGATATCCAAGTAAAAGAAGAGCCCTTCAAAGTCCTTTTTTTTAAGTTAGTATTATCTCATGTATATGAATGTTTGCTTGTATGCAGTGTTCATAGATGCTAGGTTAGGGCATCAGATCCCTTGGAACTGGAGTCATAAAAAGTTATGTGGGTGTCAGGAACCAAACCAGAGTCCTTTGTAATTGCAAACACTGATGGTAATCAGCGAGCCATCTCTTTACCACCCTCCTTAAATTTTAAACTTAATCAGTATATGCTTCAAGAATAAAGGATGAGAGGTGGAATTAAGCTAGAGGAATAGATCTCAAATAAAAGCTTTAATTTGAATCTTTTCATTTATATCCTGGTAACCAGTAAATTGCTAGGCTTCTGATAACACATGCATATGGAAAGGTGCTAATTTATTTTCATGAATATTATTAAAAAGCTTCAACAGAGAAAATGTAATTACTATTAGTTCCAGGCTTATAAAAATCATAAATTATCAAACTCTGTTCTGTAATATTTAAAGAATCATAGATGATGAGTGTTACTGAAAATCAAGCTGGACTAAAACTGCATACAAATACTGTAAAATTAATTAAAATGTGATTTATTTTTGAATCCTGAAACTTGTTATATTATAAGAATAAACTCTAATTATTGTTTAAGTATCTAAATTTACTTTCTTTGCTCTAATTAGTTTTGTATGGTTATATCTGTCTCAGGCCATCAAAAGTTCATTGCTATTACTGGAGTAATTAAAATGAATCAGGAAAATGTTAGTTTAGTTCTTTCCTTTTTAATCATAAGAAAAATTGAAATATTTCACTTCTTAATTATCAATCTTATTTTTAAATGTTATCTACTATTTTTAAATATTTTCATATTTCTACCTATTTCAGAGCTCATAAGAAATAAATATCCTTCAAGTGTTTAGCATTTTATGAGTCTAGAAAATTTTACTTGAATACTACAAATACAATTATATTGAAACCATGCCTTTCCATCTATTATCATTATTAGCATTAATTATAATTAAATAAATTATTTAATATTGCTTCAATGGAATTGCAGGTGCATGTCCATATAGCATTGGACTATTTTGCTTCCTTGATGCACTATGCATCACTCCAGCTAGTAAACTTGATCATAGCTCCCAATAATCTTCTACCCACAACTGAGGCAATGTGGTTTCTATATGTTTCAAATACTTTGACATGTGTTAATAAATAACAGCAAAAATTTTGTCCAAAATTTTACTTTAGGATACTTCATGTTGTGATGAGAGAGGGTATGCTTTTGGTCCCGCCGCCCAGCTAGCTTAACCCACAAAATGAACCACACAGAAATTGTATTAATTAAATCACTGCCTGGCCCATTAGCTCTAACCTCTTATTGGCTAACTCTCACATCTTGATTGACCCATTTCTATTAAATCTGTGTACCACCATGTGACTGTGGCTTACAGGCAAGATTCTAACCTATGTCCATCTCAGGCAGGAGATTCATGGCGTCTGCCACACTGCCTTCTTCCTCCCAGCATTCAGTTCTGTCTTTCCCTACTACCTCAGCTCTGCCCTATCAAAAGGCCAAAGCAGTTTCTTTATTCAACCAATGAAAGCAACACAAATACAGAAGGACCTCCTACACCACTTCATTTTTAGGATAACAAATTCTTAGACACATGGTTAGCAATCAAACTGGATTTTTGTTTTTGTCTATATATTTGCAAATCACATAAAAGAAAATAATAAGTACAGAGCATTTTCTGTTACCTTTATTGTCATCTTTTTGTATTAACAAATATTTATATTAGCCTTCCATATCTATCAGTGTACCTGTGAAGTTCTTTTACATAGAAAATCAGATCATGAAGACAGACAAACAAAGTTTTCATGCACTGATTGATTATGGGCTAAAAATTTGAACAACCTGCTGAAATGTAATATAACTGTGAAACATAGGGCATAACTTAGAGTATTGATCATTGTAATATGCTATTAAATATATACTATGTCTTTTTCTCCTTTCCTATTACCATTTCTGGAAAGACATGAAGTGAACCGGTGAGTCCCAGTTCACCCTCTATCTAGATGCTCTGCAATACCACTGGCTCTAAAACAATGAGACCAATTGACCAATGAATGAAGAAATCAGACAAAGTAAATCCTCCCTTTAAATTATATCTTTTATATATTTTTCCTAGTAACAAAAAGTTTATTCCAATCAGAAAACAGCTTAAGAATCTGTACGAGACATACTTAGAATGGTACAAATTAATGCAAGGCTTAAGTACCAAAGAATTTAAGATAAATCTCTTGTTTTGCACATACAGCTTTTCATAAAATTAACAGTAACTATCCAGATTTGAAAAAAATGTTTAGGATTTTGTTTTTGTTGTTTAAAAAGACATTTATATCTACATTTATATGCATTCTCATTGTTCTCCAGTATTATAAATTGTCTAGCATCAATTATTCAACCAGTAGCAATTATCTGGTGAGTGTCATCTGTATAGGTTAGTTCTGTTGTAAATTAAGTAACTCTTATCACTTTTTTTTCTATTTGTTAGAGCATTTGGTTAGGAGCCAGGATGCTCCAAGATTTTTTAGAGGCCCATTTATGGAGGAGGAACATAATTCCTTACCCAAAACCAGGAATATGCTTGACAAGGCCAAAAATGTCCGGGGGCCAAGACCTTGGTGAAACTGCTATTCTGGATCCTGTGTACTTGACATTGCCTCACATTGAATGGCCGAGGTTATCAAGGCTACTAGTCCCAAGACTTACCATTCAGACCACAGCACTTCAGATATCGTGTGTTACTCTTGGGCACATGGCTTACTAGCTTCCTGATGATTAGCATTGCATGAATTTTCTCCTGACTGTGTCTCATCTTATCTTGCAAACTTTAAATATAATTCTGTCATTCTTACTGAAGCTGTTTGGAATAAGACATAGCTCTTATAAGATTTCTTATTCCAAACTTATTCCAGGATATGTGACCATACAGTTAACCCTGAGACTGCACTATTTACTGTACAAACCTGTTCTTGGTTGTGGTGTGTCTCAGTGCTAGCACACACCTTTAATCCAAGAGGGTTCTGCTTGAATATTGTAAAAAAAAAATAAAGTCAATCATAGGTCATGAAGAAGAGCAAGAAACTGAGATGGATAGACACTCCACAAGGACACACTGCAGATTTTCTAAGACAGCTGGTTCCGGGCAGGGAGCCATGGGACAGGTGGGAGACAGAGACATGGATAGGCATGCCGTGCAGAGTCAAGTTGGATTTTTATTTAGTGGGTTATGGAAGGGAAGAGGAGAAGGAAGAAGAGCAGAGAGAAAAGAAAGAGAAAGAGAGACAGAGAGAAAGAAAAAAGCAGGAGGAAAGGAAAAAAGTGAGAAGGGAGAGACAGAAGCTAGGTCTTCGAGAAAAAACCTGAAACTGAGAGACTTGGGTTGCAAGCTGGAAGGACATCTTCCTGCCTGGAGGGGGGCTTGTCTCTTAAAGGGACAGGAGAGATCATTACAATTTAACTCCCCAAAGAACAGGGAAAATAATGTCATTAAACAAAAAATAAAAATATATACACTAACCAAACTACATAATTAATTTAAGTTTCACTTTAGTGGGAAAATAACACACTTAACCAAACTGGTTTCCACATTCCTGTTACATATTCTTAAGGGAGACAAATAATGCTCCAAAAAAAGTCAAAAATACTTTCTTTGAATATGATTAAATCAACGAGTTTATAAACATCCTAACATTTATCATTGCACAGAACAAAAATAAAAAAGCATACTCCTTTCTGAGGTAGGATCTTATCAGTCCTGTATATGCCAGGTTAGTTGATCTATGGATTTTAAAAAGTTTCCTTTGTCCCAATCCTCCCTCCCCACAATAGTGTTAGGATTATAGTTTTTCTTATTGTGTCACTGTATGTGGAGGTCATAAATGTGAGCCTATTTCCATGATGACAAAAGGTCAGAGAGTTGAAATTTACTTCTAGTTCCTTCAAGGTTATTGTGCTTCTACATCAAACAAAGGTCCCACCTAGAAGTATTCAAGATAGTTTTGCTCTCTCAAGTTTATTGTTACCAGGTATGGCTAATAGCCAGACCTTGTACTTCATGAATAGAGAAGTAGATTGTTCCTACTTCAAATAAGATTCTAATGATCCAACTAAATTCCAATTCCCTTTATGGAGACAGCTTGGGATTCCACCCAGAGAGTAGTTTGCCTACAGAATGTTTTGGTTTAGCGTCTGAGTGTGACTTGTTTTGCTCCAGCAACAGAATGCTGAACTATAAATGTAGTCTGAGACCTTCAATTGGTGTGTTCATTTCCTTGTGTCATGTTAATGCAGTTTTTTGTCTTACTCCTACCTTGTGAGGTCAGGGATATTTTAAGCAGCTGGAAATTAAATGCAGGCAAATTTTCCTTCTGATACTTTCCTATATGTTTATCTGTTTTATTATTTTCATCCACATTTTCATATTCTTTAATATATTTTTAAATCCCCATGCCTCTACCCTGGAGAGAGATGGTTTTTGTTGAGGTTGGACCACAACAACTGTATCTGGCTTTATGTTGATTCTTGGTTTTAAACTCATGTCCTCAAATTTGAATAGCAGGCACTCTTACCTAATAAAATATTTCTATAACCTGATGCCTTTTTCTATTCTTTACAGAAAAAAATAAATATCATGTAGTATGGCAAAAATAGTAAAGTAGATTAAAATTTGTCTGGGAGTATGCCTCTTAGTTTAATACAAGTATAATCTAAATCAACACAGCAGTGATCGAGAAGTTGGGGTAAGACAACTAAGAAGCAAAAAATTGTCTTCAAATATATGCTGCAAATAAACTGCTGTCATTCAGCAATATTTGAAAATGAAAACAAAACACCAAATTTTTCTACAGTAAAAGAAAAGATGTTGTTCTCAGGAGCACAGTTTTTGATTTGGAGTCATACACATTTCATTACCTACAGTGAATGCTTTTAACATCAGGGAGAAATTAACAAAAAAAGCTATATAAAAAGAAACCAAAAGAAAAGTATAACACAACAGCTTAATTTTTTAGTTGAGAATAGATTATTTTACTACAACATATCTTGATCAGTTTCCCCTCTGTCAACTCCTCCCAAACCCTATTCATCTTCTCACCCACTCAAATATATGCCCTTTCTTTCTCTATTTTCTTAGGAAACAAAAAATCTAAAAAATAAGATAAAATAAAAACAAAATAACTAAAATAAGACAAAACAATCAGAAAAAGTAGAGCCAAAAATATAACATAAGAAACATGTATAGACCCAGAGATACACAATTTTAACATGCAGAAATACCATAAAATATAAAATCAGAAACCATATTATATAAGTAAACAACCTACAAATGTATTTCAAAAGCCAGGACAAAGCATTATTAAACAATAACAAAACAACTCCCATTATGTCTTCACTGATAATGCAGCAATAACTATAAGACATATATTTCATATGCATTCAGATAGTGGTTGGTTATTACCACAACTTTTGTTCCACTATTAAACAGAGTACCTTGATGACTAGTCATTATTAGAGACTGCAACATTTGTAACTGGGTTGCTGTTTACTTTTCTCATTTGGTAGCACCTTAAGTAACTTCCAGTACCATACTTCCTAGTTAGTAGGGGCGAAGTTTCTAGGTACGTAGACATACAGCCTCTCCATGTTCAGTGGGTTATGTGGGTGTTATCATCAACAATAGGACTTTACCATCAGTTTGTGGAGAATTAAAAAGCCTTGGCAATAGCCCAAATGGCTTGGGGATTTCCATGGGGCCCCTTTGCCAGCAGCTCACTTGCATGTAACCCATTTCATTTGATAATAATAGATGTCTAGTTGCATTTTTATTTTGTTTGTTGGCTGCATGTATATGTATTATACGTAGTTATTCTGAATCAATGAATACAAAGGTCATTCTCCATTGAGTCGTAAATCTTCAAAAGAGCAGTATGTTAGGTTTCTCTTGATTTATGCTTCAACTGCCTGAACAGCACTTAACTGCCCTGCCCTGCCTCATCAAAGTAAGGTCAATTTTCTCAAGTTTCTCATTCACACACACAAAAAAAATCTCTCAGACATTGTTGGTCTGTCACCAGAAGACCTATGTAGTCCTGTGCATCAGTTGAAGATGCAATGCTGTCCTATATGATAGTCAAAGACCAACTACTTCTGTTCCCATTGAAGCCATTAAATCACACGCACACACACACACATACGCACACACACATTCATATATGTAATATGTATATAAGCATTACATGTTTGGGGGTAAAAGGAGGCATCAGGTACTCTGGAAGTAAATTTATGGATTGCTGTGAGCTATTACTCAGAACGAAAAATTTTCTTTTAGAAGGACAGCAAGTACTCTTAAACATTGAGTCACCTTTCCAGTCCCAGTCAACAACATTCTTTCCAAGAAAACAAGGAAAATATTCCTTCCAGTTTACATGGAAAGATACAAGACTAATTGGACAAAGAAATTTGTAGAAACAGCAAATAAATAGGCCTAATTCTATTTGATTTCCAGATTTGATATAAATCTGTAGTCACAAAAATTTGTGAGTTACAAATGTAATGTATTCTTGTTCTTTCTGCTAAAGAGTTATGTAGTTTTCTGTGCTTTGATGGTTTGCCTTCATGTATGTCTGTGTAAGGGTGCCAGATTCACTGGAACTGGAGTTACAGAAAGTTATGATCTGCTATTTGGGTGCTAGGAATTGAACCCAGGTTTGAGTGCTGGGAGTTGAACCAAGGTTCTTTGGAAGAGCAGGTAATGCTCATAACTGCTGAATCATCTCTTCAGAGCTTAATATGTTCTCATAAATAAACAATGTAGCAGAGCAAAGCACAAAGGGGAAATTTGGATAGGCAATGTCCCCCATAGGCTCTTATATTTCCACATGTGCTTGCCAGTTGGTGATGCTGCTTGGTAAGGTTATATGGAACATGTGGGAGGTGGGAGTTTTCTGGGAGAAGTACATCATTTGAGGTGGGATTTGATGGCTTTTTAACTATGATTCATTTTCTCCTTTCTCTCTGTTCTCTGCATTGTGAATGAGATGTGATCAGCCAGCTTCCAGTCCCTGCCACCGTTCTTTCCCTGCCTGTTGTGAGGCCTTCTGCAAGTTGATGAATTCTGTCTTTCAGGAACCTCAGGCTAAATGAGCTGCTTATTTTCGATTTTCTTTTTACGATAATAATTTATGGAAGCAACACATTAGTAAATAATTCATATGACTTGGATCAGGCACATGGAACAAATACTGTAATATCTTACACTAAAAAAAAACAACTAAAAACTGTATTTGAAAGATGACCAAAGAAAATACATTTCTGAAAGAAAAACAGATGTCCAAATTCATTTCACAAAAAAGCACTAAGCACACACTCTAGTGTAATGATTTTCTCTTCAAGTATCATTTTGAAGGGACTGAATATCAAATTATAAATTAAAATAATTTGAATTCTATTGCATGCCAGAAAGAAAATATTACTTTAAGTGGATTGAAGACTTAGTTGTAATATTAAACCCTTAAACAATTGTAAGAATATATAGGGAAAATTTGTCAATGAGACTCTGAATATGACTACCCAAGAAAAAAGCAAAAATAAAACAAATGCTAGACTTTATCTGATATAATAGAAACTTTATAGTCATTTTGTAAAATTAAACACATTATATAACTTTTGATATGGATAAACTTATTAAATTCTTCAGTGGATTTGAAGTGTTTTCCTTTAGTACGGCTATGGTAGCTATAAATCTTTACTGCTCAGATACTAGCATTAACTGTTATGTTCAGATAACAGTACCGACTATATTACTCAGATGCTAGTATTAGTTGTACTGCTTAGACACTGGCATTAACTGAGCTGCCTAGACACAACTATTAATTGCACTGCTTAAACACCAATATTAACTGTACTGCTCAGATACCACTATTGAATGTACTGCTTAGATACCAGTGTTATAATGTACTACTCAGACACCAGTATCAACTGAACTGCTTAGACATCAGTATCAACTTTACTGCTTAGATACCAGTATTAACTGTATTTTAATATTACTTAATATTTTCTTCAAACATCCTATTTATTATTCCGCAATTACATCAGTATTTTTATTTATGGACTTCAATCTCTGTTTCTTATTCATATTTATCAATGTCAGTGAAGCTTATTATTCAGATAATAACACAGTTTAAATAATTCATTACTGTATCCATTAAAATGAATGTAATATTAAGGGGCTATGTTATTCAAACATTTGAAGAATAAAAAGTACTTAATTGCTTTAAACATGTGATCAATTCTTGATTGTATTCATTTTCTTACATTTGAAGAATTTTTTACATTCTCACACCTGTAAACTTGGTGATTGCTCAAGACAATACTCCACAACTATTCGATTAAATCCTACAAATGAATAAAACTCATACTCCATGTTTAAATGGATTCTTTGAGAAAAGGTGTGGTAATTATTGAATAAAAGAGATATTCTCTTACTTAATGGCAACAGTTAGGAAACATATCACAATGAGAGAATCTACAACATATTTTAAAACAGTATTAAAAATAAATAACAACAACAAACGTTAGGTAAAGAAGACAATATTACTTAGCATTGAAAACTTAGAAAAAGATTAAACAGACTACCTCTCATTTATGTATATTTATATATGTGTGTGTGTGTTTTAATGCATATTATTGGTATAACATGATTTGGTCTCAGGAGCATTTCTTTACTGTATAAAATGTAAAACTCCATATATGTACTGTAATTATATATCAACTCTGAATGACAAATCCTATTGTAAGTTTTATGGTAATAAGAACAGAAAAATTCTACAAAAAGCTTAAAGATTCAGTCCCATGATTTCAGTTCCAGTTGTGAAAAATTAAATGTTTGATATAATTTATCAATAGTTTCAAACTATGTTAAATTCAAAACTACTCTTAGTTTTAAGGAAGCTAGGTGTTCATCTCAAATCAATTATAGTTCACCAAAATATTTATTTGAATATATTAGTTTGCAAATTCATTTAAGAATCATGTCAGCGACCTGAAGCTGTGAGGCACTGATGTATTCAGCTTGATGCCTTTAATAGCATTTTCCATGCATAAATTATGATTTCACATTCAAAGAATACATTTACACACAACTAGAGCAAACAACAATAGGTTTGCCTGAGCATCAAGAACTGTGAGATGTGCTGAGAATTAAAAATACAACAGAGTATCCCTATTAATTAGTTCTGCTGAATTTCATAGGCCTGTAAGGCTGGGTACATTGGAAAGATTGAGAATTGTTTGCTGTATCTATTTCAGTGTGACAGTCCTTATGGACTCAGATCACCCTTAATCATCTGATATGTCCATCCACAGTTCCCTATGTTGAAATTCTTGTTTTACAAAAGCAGAAAGCAGAGTGGGGCAATGAAATAATGATCAGATATATTGTATTTATTATAGAACCACTCTGCCAAAACATGTAATCAGTGAATCATTAGGTAGCAGCTGCTGTAATAAAGATATCAATTGAGACATTTACTTCACTTCAACATGATGCAATTAAAATCACCTAATTTATTCCCTTTACATTTTTTTCCTTTTTACCAATTATGCAAGGCAATAAATTCCTATATAAGAATAAATTATATAGCCAAATAAGTTTACAGCTTATGTTAAACTGTTTACAGTAGAGCATTTTGTATGCCTACCTAAAGTATTGTGGTTTTTATTTGTTTGTTTATTTTTTATGTAAAAGTATGTATAATTTTTTGCATGAATGTATGTAAGTGCACTTTGTACTGTAAATGTAGTACCCACAGAGGCAAAAGAGTGCATGGAACTCCACCGAACCATAATTACAGAGCACTGTAAACTGCCATGTGGGTACTGGGAAGTGCACCCAGATTTTCTGAAAGAACAGCAAGTGCTTTAGGCTGCTGAGCCTTCTCTCCAGCCCAGTTTTATTTTTTTCTAATTACAAAATTCACCATATTCACTATAAGAATTAAGAAAATGAAACTATATACTACAAAGAAAATAGCACTCTTCAAACAATTAATGATTTATGTATATTTGTGTATATGTGTCTACATAAGAAAAAAAGTAAGAGAGTATGATTGCAAAGTAGTTTTTGTTTCTTATGAAAGTATCAGATATAGAAGGAGATGAGATTAACAAATGAATAACATTCATAACATGTATAAATGTATGTAGATAGCATCATTTATGTGTGCATGTGTTATATATGTGAGAGCATGTGTGTCATTTATGATCTATAACTTATACTGAAGTGAATACAACTTAAAAATCAGTGAAAACAAGATTCTAAGCCTTTTTGTTCTATATTAGAAACATACTTTTAACATAAAAATTTAATTCTTGTCTTGGCAACTGAAATTAAAACACCTCTAAAGGAGCATGTTTATTCTTGGTCACAGGTAAAACATGATATTTTTCTGGGAATCTTTTTAACTTTAAAGCAAAAAAAATGATAAAGGTATTTCTCATTAAAATTGCCTAAAAGTCAATATTTGAAGTTGCATAACAGAATGCAATGTTTTACTAATCACAACACAACCAGATTATTAATCAAATGTGAAGAAATTTATAAACTGTCATGACAACCATATGGTACACTGAGAAAAGGGATTCCAACTGTCAGGGGAAGAAAAACTGTCTCCAAGGAGAAACCATGATTGTAAGTGTGAAGAATGTTCTTCACTACAAGAATAATTCATAAGGAAAAAGAATGTTCAACCAACTTTGAGGAAGAGCTCAAACAAACAACTCCAACATTATAGGGTCCTTGTAGTATAGGCTGACTCTGTGAGAACATTAATTGGTACAGCAGATTAGGAGTTAAAATCTGTTAAGTTCTTCACATTCTAAATGCCTAAAACAATTCAGTATCACTTATAAAACTGACTCTGGTGGTAACCCTTCTTTCCAAAATCCTTTACCAATACGTAATATATAAAGAAACATATTTAAAGAAAATTGATGGATACAAGAAACACTTTTCAACCTTGGTATGAAAAAATGCCAATAGATACATAGAGATCTAAGTAAATATATAACATTAGAAATAGGATTTTATTAATGGGATATTTTCAATTATTCTATTAATGATCTCTCTTTAAAGACAAGATCCATAAAAGACAATGGTAACAAAACCAAGATTGCACTCTGGATAGCTCACAGCTTACATTCCTAAACTGAACTGGGAAAGAACAAAACCATTGCCTATCTTTTATGTGAGAAAATGGTTGATGCCATTTTGAAAATCATGATAATAAAGAATTACACGCAGAAGCCAACATCTTTCTTTCCAAAGCAAAAGTGGATAAATCTTTATGCACTGATCCAAATGAGACTTTGGTATAATGCTAACAATTTTAGACTATTACCATGCTGTTTAATTAATATTGTTTTGTGGGGGATTTTTGGTTGTTTGTTTTGGTTTTGGTCTTGGTTTTGGTTTTGGTTTTGGTTTTTCGAGATAGGGCTTCTCTGTAGCTTTGGAGCCTGTCCTGGAACTAGCTCTTATAGATCACGCTGGCTACAAACTCATAGAGATCTGCCCGCCTCTGCCTCCTGAGTGCTGGGATTAAAGGCATGCACCACCACCACCTGGCTTAGTATTGTTTTCTAAGTTTTAGTTTTCTGTAAAGTCTCTCTCCTTATTGATTTTATGATTCAAAACCTTCTTCATGATTATACATAGTTCTGAATCAGAATGTCATATTATTTTCATTTTCAGGTACTTACATATATAAAAGTTGGATTTTAGTTTAGTTTGAATTTGAAACTATGCTTTACTTGAAGAAAATTTTAGTTTTACAATTTATTCTTCACAAACAATTCATTCATAATACAAAATATCTTTTAAGGCACCACTGTAAAGTTTCATGAACCTTCAAATATAGCTTTTATTCTATTAATTATGCAGCATAATTCTCACGATTTTACCTTGTGCCAAATCTTTAAAACAGCATTTAATGATCACAACCCTCTAGTATGTAAATTGTTAACAGTATAGCATTTGAGACTGCGAACAAACACACTACAAAGTTGTTGAGATCATCACTGCTGCTGTGATAGAAAGTGACTGGTATTATTGTTCATAAGCATGTCCTAAAAACAGTTTGCTACATTTAATTACATATTTAATTACATATTTAATTACATATTAAGTATATAATTTATACATATTAAGTATATAATTTAATTACATAATTAATTACATATTAAGTATATAATTCATAAGCATGTTCATAAGCATGTCCTAAAAACAGTTTGCTACATTTAATTACATATTAAGTGATAGATATTATGTTTTATGCATTTTAATTTGTTATTTTATTATTTTTGTTTAACATATATCTACATATTTATGGGGCTTGAGATGGTAGTTGACTATATGTAATCTATTTGTAGTAATCAATTCAGGCTAATTAACACTTTCTCTCCATAAATATTTTTCTTATATTTGTATTAGACGCCTATAAACTTCTTATTGTGGCATTTTATAGAATAAAGTAAAAGTCAAGCTAGTATAACTTTATTCTACCTTCTCTAGACCACTGGCATCTATATTCAAATGTGTATCCAGCCATGGATCACAATATTTTAAATTCAGAGCATCATTTCAGAAATCCTATGAAAGTTTTCCTCAGATTAGTTCTTAAACAACACAAAACAGTAACTATTTATGTAGTATATACATTGCTCTAGGTATTCAGTGTCATACAAAGATGATTTAACACATACAAGAGGATGGGTTCAAGTTTATACCCATATTATGCCCTTTTCATAAGTGATATTAGTATCTGCAGATCTTGGTACACAAAGGTAGCCATGAAACTAAACCTATGCGGAAAACAAGTATGAAATGTACAATTTATTTATCAATATAGATTTATAATAAGGTTTATTAGTTTGTTATAATATTCTTATCATTTGAAAACAAATATTCAAATACATTTTATGTCTACATGTAAGTTCACATAGCTGATAATTGACAATTGCCTGTGTTAAATGTGCTATCTTTGATCTTTTATTCTTATAGAATGAATATGTTCCCTGCAAAGCTATATTTTGAGATCCTTACCCATGTTAGTTGCTAAACTGTCTGTGGTGACTTGAATGAGCAATGTTCTCCATAATCTCAGGCATTTGAACAGTTGGAACCCGTGGGTATTGGTGGTAAAATCTTTAGGAATCAAAGTCTTTCTGAAGAAATATTGTCATTGAGTTTGTGATTAGAGAGTTGAAAACATCACCCTACTTATAATATACTCTCTGAGCTTCTTGAGAGTAATTAGAAATATGATCAGCCAGGTTCTCTCCCTGAGGTAGGGCAATAGTGCAAGCACAAGCAAGAGCATGCAAACTCACAATGAATAAGCAAAATCGGCCAAAGCAATCTGTCAGCAGACCAAAAGCATGGTAACTAATGATGTGCACTCCTACCCAATCAAAACATGCCAACAGCAACTTCCAGTTTCAAAAGGTCCAACCAAAAATTTTTCTGAAGCAGCTTAATTTCCTTAACCCTATAAAAATCCCTGACCCTTTCACAATAAAGAGCCTTTAAATTGGAGTCTTTTGGAATATATTGCTTTAGGTATTGAGTGTCTCCATGTTTTCTTACCTACCTCCAGCCCCCTGGAAATGGTGATCACAGACAGCAGCAAACAAGCCTTCAAAAACTACAACTGGCTCTCAACATGAATGGACCTTCTCCTTTTGCTCACGTTTTGGGTCCTCCTTACCCTCTTTTGGGCATTTTTCTTTCTTGCTTGCTGCCCTACTGCTTTCCATATTGACCCCAATTTTCATTTTCCAAACTGTTGGTGAGTTGGGGCTTTCTTTACTATCCCTACATTTTCTTTTCTTTCTATTGTTTGTCTCTCTGGTTCGTCAAGGCACCTCCACACAAGGGCTAACCACCCAGGAGGGAGAATCAATAAAGGACCCTCTGACTGGTTCTTTTCGCCCAGAGACATTGAATGAGAATACAGCTATGTCCTAACAAACCGTGGAAGTCCCTCACTATAAGCAACACACTCAGTCCATGAACACTACTTTCCTTTTCCCTCCATACTTGTTTTCACAAGGACTCCCTCAAAGTCTGAGAAGAATAACAGATGACTTTTGCCCAGGTCCTCTCTCCAGTATTGTCTGAAGGCTTTCTTGCTTTATGAGGAGTCCCAACCAGTCTTCTGAGTGTGGACTGTTTAACTTCCTCTCCTAGTCTCTCTTCTCAACTAATCTGGTGATATAATCACCTATTAAAGGCCATTAGGGTGGTGGTGACTGTGATTGAATCCCCTTTCCCTTCTGGAATTGGAATGTTCTCCTCAGACAGCAGCCTTCTTCCACTAGTTTGACCATTTCCTCTACACCCTGACATGGGCAACCTTGTGTAAAGATGTCCTCCCACTCATTGGAGGCCCCTCTGCCATATCCTGAATTCTCAAAAAGGAATGCAATGGAGCCTCCACCTAAACCTTCCTGCTCCATGTCCACCAAGGTACCTCACCCCACTGAGACTGTCTATCATTGGGACAATATTCATCCTTCTACCCCTAAGGAGGCTGGAAGTAGGCCCACGGCAATGTCACCTGTCCCTAAATCTCCACCTCATCATGACCTACAATTGTGCCCCACCAACAGCTACCAACCCCAACCTAAATATCTGTCTTCCCCCTCAATGTGGGCCTCTATGCCACTGCTCAACCATGTGTCCCTACTGCACTTACTGATTTGGCCTTAATTATAAAGACAGTTAATGAGTCCAGTCCTAATCCCCTTATTTTGAGCAGGTACTCAGACAATGGGCCTTGTGCTTCAAATCCATTTCTCTTGGTAGATCAAGTTAAAGGACATTTTTGACACCTCAGTTTTCCTCCAGTGGCACTCAGCCTATGATGATGTAGCAGAGGCCCAAGCCCATACAAAGTTACACTTTAAACTTAATGTCACCCTAGACAGACCTACTGGTCATGGAAAATATACTGATCCTGTATTACAATCCATGATTGGTCTGCATGCCCACTAGCAACAAGTGTCTGACTTAACTTTCAAGACCCTCTAACTTTGTATGCCCCCACGGTGTAGACTATTCTGCAATTTTGTCCAGAAGGCTGCGAAATCATTTCCTGAATTTTTGACCCATGTCACCAATGCTGTTGAAAAACATGTCCCGTCTGGCCCTACCAAGCATATCCTTATTAAGCAGTTAACCTGGAAGGGGCTCAACACCATCACCTTTAATGCCATCTTCCTGTTATGAATGAGGACATCCATAAGTGGGTGTTATCCACCCATGATATTAACACAGAACAGGCCCATTTCTGCCCTTATGGCTTCCATCAATGCCTTGGATAATGCCAAACTTGACAAGGAGGATAATTCTTCTTTTCCAGACTGTACTGGCAGGCAATGTGGACAATTTGGCCACTTAGTAGGGATTGTGCCAGGGCTCATCCAAAGGCCAAATCCCTTAAATGCTAAAAGGGCTACTACTGGGCACAAGACTGTAAAAGTTCCCAACAACATCTTTTAAACTTGAAATGGGGCAACTCTCAGACTGGCTAGGAAACTGACCTAGATAATCCCAAAGTCTTTTGGACCTTCCCCATTTTTCCTCACTCTCCCATGATGACTGTTTTTCTAGATGGCAAACCCATTAAGGGATTGGAAGACACTGCAACTGATGCCATCATAATCTCGCTCAATGATGACAAAGCTTTGTCACATTGGAAGCTCAAGGATGACCCCACCATTACTGGGGTGAGTGGCAACTCTACAGATAAAGCCACTGTTAGCCCAGTTCAAGTGAAAGACCTAGACAGTACCCAGTGCTGATTCCACCCTATTGTCACAGATGCAAACTCTGCACCCTATGGTGATGGGGTCTTTTGAAAGAAATGGGTGCTTTCCTTAGTACTGATAATAAGGCCTTTTATGAGGGTATAATGTCACATGACATTACTGGCAAATCAGATAACAGCCCTGCTACCCTCACTATACCCCAAATTCTAAGGGACACAGACCTTCATTCTAATACAGTAATCCCAAAGCCTATAGCCTTAAATTGCCTCACAAACAATACAGTATGGATGGATCAGTGGCCTATCATGGATCCCAATTTATCAACTTTGAAAGATTTGGTTAAGAGCAACTTTCCCTTGGTACTATTGAACCATCCCATAGCAGGTCCAATACTCCAATATTTGTTATTAAGAAAAAGCCAGGTAAATAAAATCTGTTACAAGACTTGAGAAAAAGTTAAAACACAAATGGAAAAATGGGGTCCCACCAGGCAAGTTTGCTGCACCTGGGTGCTGTCCCACCAGGATGGCATATTGTAGTAATAGACATTAAAGACGGTATTTTGTTGGTGCCACAAGATGAAGAGCGCTTGACCTTTATTTACAGTTTAGGAACATAACATAAACAAACCTACACAACATTACCAATGCAAAGTCTTCCCACAAGCCATAAAATAACAATCCCATAATTTCTCAAATATATGTGCAACAAGTCCTAAAATATATTCCTAATGACTTATTGGTAATCTGCTATAGGAATGATATCTTATTGGCCCACCCATACACAAACATTAGATAATTGAAAGACTCTACATTTTCACATAGCCTGAGAAAAAATAGAGTGAATGCCCCCTTCTCCTTTCTTGGGTTACCAGATCAGTCAGAAAATATGTCTTCTCAGTGTCTCCATTGAACCGTGCCCAAGGTATTCTTATGTTAAACTCCAGAAATTATGTGCCACTGTTAATTGGAGCAAACAATTTCTCCCTACTTCTGATTAAGAAATGAGTTTATTTTCTTTTTTAATTTCTTTTTTATTGATTTTTTTGAGTTCTACATTTTTCTCTGCTCCCCTCCCTGCCTCTCCCCTCCCCCCTTCAACCCTCTTCCAAGGTCTTCATGCTCCTAGTTTACTCAGGAGATCTTGTCTTTTTCTACTTCCCATGTAGATTAGATCTATGTATGCCTCTCTTAGTGTCCTCATTGTTGTCTAAGTTCTCTGGGATTGTGATTTATAGGCTGATTTTCTTTGTATGTTTAAAAACTACTTATAAATGAGTACATGTATTAATTGTCTTTCTGTGTCTTGGTTACCTCACTCAAAATGATATTCTATTTCCTTCCATTTTCCTGCAAAATTCAAGATTTTTTTTCCTGATTTGTAGTACTCCATTGTGTAAATGTACCATATTTTCCTTATTCATTCTTTGGTTGAGGGGAATTTAGGTTGTTTCCTGGTTCTGGCTATGACAAGCAGTGCTGCTATGAACATAGTTGAGCACATGTCCTTATGGCACAATTGAGCATCCTTTGGATAAATACCCAAAAGTGGTATTACTGGGTCTTGAGGAAGGTTGTTTCCTAATTTTTTGAGAAATCACCACAGTGACATCCAAAGGGGCTGTACCAGCTTGCATTCCCACCNGTATTACTGGGTCTTGAGGAAGGTTGTTTCCTAATTTTTTGAGAAATCACCACAGTGACATCCAAAGGGGCTGTACCAGCTTGCATTCCCACCAGCAATGCAGAAGTGTTCCCTTTACCCCACCATTTGTTTTCTTTACTTGAAGGACATTCTTTCCCTTTTGATGTTGTAACCTTGACAGAGGAAGCTAAGGGGGATTAACAAAGCTTGACCAGCTTGCTTAATCTGCCTCCCTACAATAGTGTGATTCAAATGTTCCATTAATGGTTCTTGTCCTATAGACAGAAAGCAGAGTCCTGGGTGTGCTCTGGTAATCTGACCCTTTAATGTGGATACATTTATCTCAGAATTTCAGTGCCTTTCACCAAATTTGATATAGCCTTCATTATTTTCTGCAAAGCACAAATGATTGCAAANAAAAAAAAACAAAAAAAAAAACAAAAAACACTTGTACTGGAGCCAGACAAAATCATACTCCCTTGTCAGTACAAGATACTCAGTCCTTTGGACAGACTCTTTCAATTTTCAACAAATGATCACATGTTTTCCTGGCATGCTGGATAATCATTTCCCTCAGGGCAGACAACTCTCTTCTCTCCCCCTTTTGGAGTTCAAGACAAAAGTTATGGCACACCATCAACAATGCCACCCCACAGGCCACTGTAGCCTTTATAGATGCCAATAAAACTAATTTGGGTTAATAAAAATGGGAGTTAATAAGGAAAAGGCCTATATCTAGCCAAATATTGGATCAGTCCAACTAGGGGAGTAATTGGTAGTCCTCAAGGTAGGTATTGGAAATTGAAGTCAAATGTGAAAATAATCCCACACTAGCTCAGAATTGAGTATAACAAAGATGTTATATATTTAGGGGGAACTTTCAGATCACAAGCCTCTGTATGTACCAGGAACAGAAACTGAAACCAGCATCCAGATGTGAAAGAGAAGAGCAAATGGGGAGGCCCATGCCTTTTTGGTGCCTAAGGCCACTCCCAACTTGGTTTAGCCTCTCAGAGGCCATGGGATGAAGGAGGCACCAAAGATTCTCCACTTGAAGCTTGTTTACTTCTTTGTAAAATTAGCTTTTGGGCAAGAAACTGCCCATACCTTGACCACTGACAAAATACATAGTGCCTGGACTGAACATGCAGGAAAAAAAAAGTACTGCCAAACCTTGCCAAGACAGGGTAAAATGATTTTAAATTCTTTCCTTACTCTGAAATGGTCTCTTGGTTAATCTACGCGTTAGCCAAAGTTTGTTGCTCTAACATTGCAAATGTCACTTTGGGTGATTGCTCAGGTAGCTAGTTGTCTCTATCATCTACTGCACGTTTTGGAAGCTTCTTGATTGCACTTCCTGTCTACTCAAGTAATATTATCTCCCTTCTGATGTCTTCGATGGGGTTAAAGACTTCATAGTCATAGTTACTTTACTCTTATGACTTAGCTAAGACATTTCTAATATAAGACTTATACTCCTTAAAATAAAATAATTATATAT